>VCRD01001341.1:36290-79914 GCA_006783055.1 Trinorchestia longiramus
GTATTTATGCTTAAATTTTAAAATGCAGTCATCCGAATCTAAACACTGATGACTGGAGCATTTTACATGGAGAAATTCACATATTTGAATATGATTGAACTACGTTTTACACTGTTGAGGGAGATTGAAGTGGAAAAATTCATCATTTTTCTGCTCAGTGTTTGTAATTGATGATCAAATTCCTGCAAGCGGTCACCATCGTTTCTCAACATTGATTCCCCGACAATCATGCTCTAAATTTCTTATCGGATTCTTATGAATACAAGTCTTTGTCCGTGAAAATATCTTCCAAAGCATTGCTGCTGAACATTCAAAAAGTTTCTGATCCTGAATTCTCACATGACTATTCGCATAATTAATCAGCCTTGCAGTTTTAAAATTTAATCTCACACTCTGAGGTATCCAATAATCATAGTTTTAAAACCTAGGGATTATCGATACCAGGGTTTCTTAATATTACCTGATGACAATGAGTCAACCATTCTGAACCTTAAGTGCTGAACGTTTTCAATGTCATTGAGAGTAATTAAGTAATAAAAAATAATAGTCCTTTTCATCCATTTCTACGCACAGGGCAATTTTCAACTTTTGTCAGTTATTAATTTTTTATCTTAAAAGTTATGTTTAAACTTTTCATGTCGAATTGTAATGAAGTTTTAAACCATAGATGGAGATGCGGGTGTAAATGGTGTGGCTCAAAAATTCTCGTAAGAAATGGAGAAACTCATTTCTGATTTCCAGAATTGAACTCATTTCTGATTTCCAGAATTAACATGGATGTTTGGTCATTCAAGTATCGGCAAAATTATTTTTATTGTTAATTTAACAGGTTTTTATGAGTTTTTCTAATTTCTTCTTCATCTTTTTATGGGTGTAAGAAGTTTTAACACAGAACTGCAGGCTGTTTTGGCCGCCACGCTGAGCTTCTGGATGTCAGAAGCATGCGCTCCATAGTTTCAAAATTCGCAACTTGAAGAAGTTAGAGGGCAAGTTGAGCCGGTGTTTGCTTGCATTCAAAATCCTGATCTACTAGGAAACTAAGGCACCATAAGAGTTGCACGTACGTGATCGGAGGAAAACACGGTGAGTAATCAAGCTAAGTGATGTTTACGTATAGAAGCCCCAGACCCCGATTTCGCTGGTCTGCTCAGGCAGCTAATGTTTCGTATTACTGACTGTAAGTCACCTATACCTTAAATATCTCCGCGCTATTGACTGCTTTACACATTGCCTCATTTGAGCATGATCAAACACATTTTCAAACACAATAAGATTGTAATTCGATTGATCCAGTAAAAAATGTGAGAAAACAGTTATACAATTAAAAAATTATTTACATGCTCTATCCTGCGTACACAGGCCTATTCCCATAGCTCAGACAGGATACCGTTTATTTATAATTTTACAGCGCTGAGCTTTGATTAGAAGAAGATGTCCTCATAATTAAGGCTCGGATTTACCTTGCATCCTACATATGATAGGTTATCACCAGAGTCAGCGAAAAATTTGACTTTGACTTGGTGAAATTCGGAACGTGCGCCATTGCCAACAGGTCAGCACTTCGAGTACAATTCTATGGAGTGAACAATAAAAAGTTGCATACTCATATTAAAAGAATATCACTTGGTTTAGATTTGGTGCCAATGGGCTCCTAGTATGGGAATTAAAGTTTGAATTCCATCACTATGTTGGACATTCCCGACATGGTGTTCAATTTTTGGGGTATCGTATCATTAGGGCATTTAAGCTAACTAATTATAACACTGACCCAATTGATCCTATAACAATAATAATGCTCATTCACTCATATACAAATAAACGTGTCCATTGTATTGGTTGCTGTTTACTTATATATAAAAGTAGGATGTTAAAATTTCCTCAGTTGCAAGTCTACGCTTAAATTTTGTTAACTTTGTGGAAGTCTCAAATTTACTACGGAGAGAATGACTACTGAGCAAATCTCTTGCATTTTTGTTAATTGAACAAGAATGCGTAGACAACATGCACTACAGAAGGAACACAAGGTACACTGCACTACCATCCAGTATCAGCTATTGAGCAAAGAAAAGGTTAGGGTTCGTGATGCTTTTACATTTTTTGAGCAAAGATTTCCACATCAAAGCTTTCAAAATCTTCAGGCAGCGTCCGCTATTAGAAACTTGGCCTCAATTAGCTAGCCTAGACCAAATATTAGCCCTAATTCCGTAAACTTAGGTCAATAAACCATTTTCTTTCAGTGCGTGGTTCGCGAGGAATAACCAATGGGGTTCAGAGTTTAAAATGAACAACTTTTGATCATGTTATCTAGATGCGTCTCTATTTGGTCGCTTATTAAGGTGTGAGGTAAGACGTGTTTGGTCTTCAAGTAACATAATTAATCCTCTGATGTCTGATTTATTCTGTATTGGAATTAGTAAGATTGAGAATGTAGAAATGAGTTATTCACAGGCCAAGAGGCACGGAGTGTCACGTTGCACCTTACAATTTCTTAGATGCAACTCGTCAAGGTTAATTTTGAAGATGCAACTATTAATACTCTAATGCCTTTAAAACAGCTCTGAAGTTAATGTACACTATAGTTTACAGTTGTCCTGAGAGGGATAAGAGAACCTGAAGAAAGTCAATGGAAGGTAATGTTAGTCAATTGATGAGTATCTATTGACTCACATTATCTTTAGTTTTCCTTTTTCATTGCGCAAACTATAATTAGCACAATGAAAATTTAGGTAATGCGGATGCTGGAAAGTGAGTTAAATATTTTAAGTTCAACTCATATTAAGATCCTACGTTATGAATTCTCGTCTAGTTGAAAGACTGCTAGTCAAATAGGAGCTTCCTTTGCTAATTTAGCTGTCCAACGCATCGATTCAGTACGAAGTTTTTCCAAAAGCTCATTATCTTTCCATTTGTACATCGCGTCGACTGGCCCACGGACTAGCGCCTGTGGCCTTATAGTTTACCAAGCAGGTTTTGAGGCGTACATCTGTAAATTGGGATGAGGACCTAAGCGAAGAAGTTTTAAAATCCCAAGTAGAGATCTGGGTATTTTTTTTGTTGAGCTCAAACGTGAGGTAGATGCCAATACTTTTCGAAAACCAGACTTCTCTTTATTTTTAAGCTACAATGTTTAGTGGAATGAAATAAATTTTGAGCTAAATTTTGTTATCCTATAGCAATATTGCAATAAAGCTTCTTAGAATGTTCGATAGTTTGAAACTGTTTGGAAGATATAAGTTGGCATTGAGGCAATGAATTTAATGTCAGACAATAATAGTAGTAATTAGTACACAACATGACAATCAGTTACTGTTGAACGTAAATAATATTTTAGGTGTCAATTATACGATAATGTTTTTGTTCCGTGTTCTGTACTTCGAAATGCAAATCGTGCAGTAGCAGAACATCAATAAATATTGTCTGGGGAACAAATCGAACATGGCATGCTTAAAAATCTACACTGACATTCGTTGCTGAATGATATTTTCAACGAACTGTTTATGAATTTTAGAAATCCAATGTATTTTAAAAATAGGAATTTAAGAGAAACACTTCGGAAAACTTGAGCTGCAAGAAATGAACTCTTCAAAACTGTGTAAGCATCTTATGAAAGAAATGCACTTCACAAATTTAGCATGAGAATGTAGCAGTCGTCACCGTCAGTCTTTTTAAGAAAAAATTGTGTTTCAATTTTAGATGCATGCATAAGACTATTCAGACCTGAGAGAGGCAAGACATGAAACGCATGCAAATTGCAAGTCTGAGCCGATCAAAATTCATAGATTGAAGTACTTTGAGAAAATTTTAAACTAAAAATTTAGGCCTAGCATGTGAAAAATAATATTTATGAATGTTAGAGTTGACTTATTCAACTGTACGAAGCACTGCTTTCTCAGATTATAACATTTGTGCTTCATTTTTGTTCTCAAATGTTGATACGGACTCCGCTTTTCTTGGAAAAGACATTCATGATATGTGTTTAATGAAAGATATACATATAAGTCACAGTACATTCATCATAATTTAGTATGCATTGTCCAGATTGTTTACAGTCTGCATTAGAATGGTAAATCCACGTTATGAGAAAAATTCCTGCGGTAATAGAGTCCGCTATTCACTGTCCAGCGAAATTTATGTTCCGTAACAAACGACCTCAGAAAAACAGAACGTAATTGCAGTCGACCATCCTACAACGACAACATCTGCGATAAAATTGACTGCTAATCCGGAACACAGTCATGTAGAAATTTTTCAGAGCTCGACGGCTCTCAACCACGTAAAAGAAGTGAACGCTGCTGGTTTTCGCGGTTCTTGAGCCACTCGCCGGAAGCATGTTTGTTCTCGAGGTTTGGTGTGGGAGTTCTAGTGAGAGGCAGCCAATGAACGTAATGGCTTCAATGGTCTTCTCCTTAAAGAGAAGTGCTGAACCAACAAAGCTCTGTTTTCGGACAGCGCTCCTGTCACTCGTTCTTATACACTGGTGCTCCGAGCCCATTATCAAACCGGAAAGTTAAAAATTTAAAATATAAGAATCAGCAGCTCATTTCATTTGTTTAAGGGTTCAACGAAGACTTCCATGAAATTAGTGAAACGGAAAGTAAGCAGACCAGTTTGCTAAACCAAGCAGAATTCAATGCTTAGATGCTTGTTGCATTGAATCTATACCAGACACCAAAAAATTAAGCAAAAGTTCAATTACGATACCAGATAAAAAATGGGTAAAATAGAGTCATAACATTACTTCCTGATAAGCTGATCATCATTTAGTTACGTCAAACACCCATTCATGCATGAATAAATTTTCAGTTGTATCTAGAGACTTCCATCATCCTTAGGCAAGTTTGCATTTTCATTGCCTCCGGAGTATATTGAGTAAACAGTTAAGTCTGCAGAATGTCAGGCCAGAACGAGAATCAAGAGCCCTGCGCAGTGCTTGAAATAATTAAAGCCTCTCACTGCTAGCGGAGGTAGGCGAGGGTCTGCGGTGAGATGGCACATCAAATGCAAGTCTGCATGCCGACAACAGTCCGGGTATTGAGCACACTACGCTACTGAGCCGGCAACACCATTTGCATAACTCCCAGCCACCCCGCCCACTACATTCTACTCTGCGGACCAAGCTTTTGCATTTCGCTTGTTGGGCTGTAGCAAGCTCTGTGTTATATTCTAAAGGCTTCTGTGCTGCTGTTGTACATTCAGAGAAACGTAAAAGCGAGATCAGAGACTAACAACTACCTTGAACTTAATAAATAATGTTAAGCACTACGATGCAGTTATTAGATGATTTTTTTATCGTAATTTGTGCTTTGCTGCTAGTGTTCATAATAACATAACGGAGTCAACCACACCATTCTTGAATCAGAAAAAGAGGCACAACCATTTTATAAAAACACATTTTATTGTAGAGGAAGTTTTTGCATAATTTGTTTGGGATAATAGAGGTCAATTTTTTACATTTCTGCTTCATGAACAGAAAGTATAGCACACTAAAGATCAGCGTCCATTTGATAAATACGACATTATAAAGATATCATAAAAAGCTCTACCTTTCAAATAATTTCAACGATGATTGTTTTAAAAGCTCAGTTCAAATTGACAGATTAAACTCGAGAGCCAATAGACGCCAAAGGATTCCAGATGGAATACGAGATCTCGGGCGGGAGTTTGCGGGGGCAAGACTTGGGATTTGTTGTATTCAACCTTCCATTAGAGCGACTTAAACTCGTATGAGGCTGGTTACTTACGGGATCATTGCGAGTGTGACAGTTATAGTTATGCCACCTGGAATGATGAGAGGGGGAGAGCTTTCCCACATATATATTTGGTGTTATTCTCTCATTCAGGAGCTGGTTACGCCGATGAAGTTATAGCGAACAGTTCTCAGACATGTATTGCATTTATTATAAGCAATGAAATTTATTTATTTTAGCTTATTGTAGCTTAAAAGATTACCACGAGTCTTGAGAAGATTACCACGAGTCTTTGAACAAGGGCTGCTGAAACATTTTTCTACTAAATAAAAGCTAATTCAGAAATTTTGTTATTATACAATGGGATCAGTTTAGATATAAGCCTTTAATGCTGCTGTCATGACTATTTATTTTTATCCACTACCTAAAGCCAGAACTGTCACGTTATTAAGAAACGCTGGAGGAAAGACCACGCCAACGAAGAATCGTGTGAGCGTTGGGGGTACGTGCACAAGTTAAATTGACTACTCTTCTTCGACTAAGCCTAAAAAAAGACCGTTGCCTCCGTTTAAAGATATTCCTTATAGTTATATGGAGGAACAAAGTCACCCAAATAGTGTGCTTCTAGGACAAAGTGAAACGAGTACGTGAAAATACTCAACTTAAGTCCCCTTTACAGAGTTTACTAGACCTATACACAGGCAGTAAACATCATCTAAAATTTAGTCGGGCGATCCATTGAAAGAAACATTCCGGAACCTGAGCAGCTAAGTATACAGCGAGCGTAACTCTTTCGACCTCCTTAAAGTGCCACAAAGACCAAAAACTGAGAAGAAGAAAAGAGACGGTCGAGTATATGGTCACCTGAAAGGCGGCCCGAAACGTAAGAGGAGGGAGCCTAATGGACGAAGCGGCTTTCACGATGCGTCGACTCTCTAGCAAGGAAAAAAGACCAGGATTAATGAAACTACACAAACAATCAATTTGTAATGGAAGTTACTGTGAACTGTAGTGAAAGTTTCAATACCTTTCGAACGCATCGTAGTGCACCAAAAACATAGAAATTACAGTTGAATAATTATTTAAATTTCATTTCTACATTTTTAAGAGCATCTTATTACAATAAGATTTCATTATAATGGATTCTTATCCTATTATAATTTGATGAGAATCTAGGTTGGAGAAGAAACAACGTTTATGAATTTAATAAAAATTGTATCCTTTTACTAGACGCTAATAATATTTCACAGTAATTGAAATCAGAATGAACAGGTAACAATACAATTAGCAATTAATTGCAAATTCTTGAATATCCCCTAGCATCTAATGTTCAACAGACAGCTATTATCTTTCTTCGTTAGAAAAGACAACCTTAAAAGAGATCTAGTCATTGTCGAACGCGCAGATCCAGAACAAAAGCATAGAACTCTACATCGATTTGGCTACAACTGCTCTGTCGCTGGTCATTTATCCTGATTTTCTCGCGAATTGTCCAGGCAGTTTGGTGGAATTCTCTGCGCAGCTGTCGACTGCAGGAAAGCGCAAATTATAGGAATGCCAATACGGGGGTGCTTTTTGGTGCTAGCGACAGACACCTGAAGCTATTGCCCTTGTTTTACACCAGCAAATTTCAATAGATTGCGATAAGTTTATTGGAATTTATGCAAATAAAATGCTTGTGCAACTGCAACACGAATTCCTGGAATATTTAAGACGTCAATTTCAAACAAATTGTTCGAGCGTCCTAGTCGTTAAAATACGATATTTAGAATCCAAAATAAAAGCCAGTGATGAAATAGGTAACTCTCCCTTAGATATTCCAGATTAACTTACAATACTGCAGTTTATCTTACTCAACTTTCATTACTACTATTGATACGACACTTTACCAAGTGCTTTTGATTTAATGTTTCACGGCGGGTGTGTAGGATACATAACAAGGTGAGCAATTGGTAGAATTCAGATTAGTAGGCTATTTTGCGAAAGAAATTGCAAATAATTACCACCCAAGGAACAGGAATTTCTACATCACAATCATTCGTCTTGCATATCCACGTACTAAGCAGCCGAAAAAAAATTAAAGCTGTTAATATTCCCTGAAAACAGTACGACGTACACGTGCTGAACTAATGGTAATCAATCCTGATTATGAACTTAGTGCCCTGTGAGAAAAGCCAGTTTCCTAATACACCATCCTCAAACCTAAAACCTTCAGTTAATTATTCAAGGGGGAGTTGCTAAGTAAATACATACACAGTAGTTTCTATCGCTTTAATATAAAAAATTTAAGGTTAAGTCTGTGCAGCTGAACAGGAACACAGAACTACGAATAGAATGAAAACACGCTTTCACGAAGGGAAACTAAAGTTTCACGAGTTTTTATACTCAGAAACTAAAAACTTTTTTCTAGAAATTGATTCAAAGCTATTTTTCTTCAGCATGTACATCCGGCAGACTGTCTCTTGGGATCTGCACTATCCTACCTATTTTATTTAAGGAATATCGCTTTAGTATGATACTATGTTAGGAGAAGCTTTTAAAGAACATAGTGTTAGCTTCACAAGTTCGTCAAGTATATTGAGGTGGTTGACTGTTCGCGTCCTTCGAAGTCGAGCCATGCAATAGACGCTTGAAGTAAGTCGTTAGCCAAGCTTGCACTACGCCGCACAACCAATATTTAGACGATATTAAAGGGGTCACTTTGCAGTTTCTTTCCTGGATGAAATTTTAGCCTGAATCCGAAAAAACAGCCTGGACCGAGAAAAACATTGAGATTCTCAGGTACACTTCTTTGTCAAGTTTGTGGTCAATGAAGTTGAAAGTCATTGTATTGAATTACCATTAACGGAGAATGAACGAGCGGCCCGGGTAAGCAATAAATACGGTATTCACGCGAAAAGCAGTTTCACGCTCAGTTGGTATGATATACTCAACACCTGCGGGTACCACAGCTTCCAAGTTTTTGCAATTTAATGAAGTTTTTTCTTGCCATTAAAATCGTCGGTACTGGGAATAAACAATCGTCAATTTACGCCTCGTATGACTATCAATCTAGTACAGTTACAGGCTGTATAGGAGACACTATTGCTTGAAGCCATGCTTGATAGAAAGATCAGTAAGCATCGTACAAAAATGTATTGCTTGCTAGTAAAATTGCATCGAATATGGCAGAAAAATTTGGAACGAAAAGAATTGAGCTAAAAATGACAGTGTATTCAAAAATAACGTCATTGCGGAATAATGCTTAAATATATTCATTTGATAGCTTGAAGTGTTTTATATATATGTATAACCTAGAGTAAACCTTAAAATAGAAAAAATGCCATGGTAATAAAATTTTTGTGAATCAAATCAATTTCAAGTCTTGCGATACGTAGCTATGAAGTACAGAAAAATATTTGAGTAGAAGACAAACAAGTGAATCGTTTTTCAGCTGAAGCTACAATAGTGGCATTTTCTTGTCGATGTGGGAGTACTCTTTGCACAGCGTACGCATGACCACCAAATAATATGAAGTCACAGTAAAACATTTTAAGTCGGTTTCACATGCAGAGCTAGGGCTGCCGTTAAGCTTTCATCTTGCTTCTTGCGAACCAAAAATTGGCAACAAAGTTACAGGTCACGAAATTGTAGTTAAGTTTCATTACAAAAATTATTTCTAGGCTAACTTGCAAGAAAGCAAAAAAATAAAAGACAGGAAAATGAGACTAAACTTTGAATAGATCTCAAAGCTGTCAACTGAAATAAATTAAGCTTCTAGAGAGAAAAATTGTCTGGACAAAAGATTCAGGTCTCTCTACTCCACGAGGAAAATACGTTTCAGAAAAACAGACTTTTGGGATTAAAGCACAAAAATATTCTTCGTATTATCATTGTGAGGGGTAAAGATGTCAGTACACAACGCTGTACCCATCAACCATTTCTTTCCTATTGAAACTAATATGTGCCACAGTTGGCGAACATCAAGGTAAGATACAATACCACTTGAAATATTAAAGCGCATTGCTATCAATACGGCCATTCATTGCATTATTCATTTATCACATACTTTGATGTGTCAATTTTCATAGACGTATGTACCGGTAAAGATCAACTGAAAATACAAAATAGGAAGTCTGAATGGGAGGCATCGGGCTTGACCATGAATTGTAATCGCTATCAAAGACGGCAAAGTAAAATAAATTCGTAGGTCTACTTAATTCAAGATAAAAAGTACTAGAGATTCACATTCCAAGGTCAGCTGATATTGGTCTACATAGATACTGCATCCTGACCTAGGTTGCATTCTCAGGGGACGTTCACTCTTTAAATTACAACTAGTTGGTCCTACAGGAAAAAGCTAAGAAAATTCACCTACTAATGATGCACTGTACGTTGGACATATTACATTCATACCATACATGCCGAATATCTTCCTCCATCAGCACACCTCTCAAAACAACCGCAACTGAAATTCTATACATTAACGTAAGATCTGCATATCCAATACTATAACAGCATAGCATGAATAAACACGTGTGCGTGGTCTTATGAGTTGAATGTACTTTTGTCGTTATTGGAAATGGTTTCCGTGGAGAAGAGGTTCAGCTGGTGTCGGAAGACTGTGCTGTGGCTCGCAGATCATCGTCGACTTCGACTGCAAAATCTAGGACAAAAAAACTATCGCGGATGCTGCCGTTTGATAGTGTGGTTTCTAGCGCTATTGAAATGGTCAGAAATTTCATTCAAGTCAGTAGCAGATTAATCGAAATTTAAGACACCATGTGAATGAAATTATTTTTTGAATCAAGGAAGGAAAAAAGAGCAGGCATGAAACACAAAGTCGAAAACATTCAAATTAGATGAATGAATGTAAGTTAGGAATATTAAAATGAATAAATTATGAAATCGATGACGAAGTCATTTACACACTTAATGCAGGAGTAAGAAAGCTTTAAAAATCCGTTAATAAACGGTCTAATTGTACTGAACATTATTGTAAAATTTTCCTACCCTGGAGATTAGTTTATTCCGAAATACTACAAAGTAAAATTCATTGATTTATGCATCAAGGTTTTTTGTAAAGGAAGCTTCAAGAATACGCGCTTCTGTGTTCAGTATATTCTAGCCAGTCATAAATATGTTGCGTATATTTCAAGGAAAATAAAGATGCTGCGTTTCTCGAAGTTGTAAATAATGAAGATGCGGAACAATGCATTGTTCGTCTATATAATAAGAACTTTTTACCGTGCGTACATACATGCACATTCATGATGAACGATCAAGACTTGCTCGCTTCTAAATAAAAAGAGGATTAAAGAGGTACTGCATTCCTAATTATTTCGGAAGAGAATCTACTAGGTAGACGGTTGTTTTAAGTCTTTTCTTTTTAACTGACATCACAGCATAGCTTCACTGTCTATTTTTTGAACAGGAAACCAAAATTAAGCAGAAGAAATGTTCAATGAGGTTTAAGCGCTAGTTTTGTGTTATCAGAATTCTCTCCTATTGGTTTTTGTTTTTGAAGTCACGAATTGTGTTTGAGTACATTGAAGTCACACACGCAAGGTGCTCATATCATCTGGACGATCAGTAAATAACTCTACTAGCAGAAGCACGAGGGAAATATATTTCATACTGTTTCTATTTCAGTAGAACAGCTTCAAGATTCACCTATGGAAATGGCCCTGACGTAGTACCTCCTGGTAAAAATACTGATATTATGTTGCCAGAATTTACAGGAAAATTATCTAAGACATCGAGCAATTTAAAAACGTGAGGTCACTAGGGCCTAATTCTTGAGCCCTATAACAGGCCTATAAACTTACTTACGAGAATTTGTAAAAACATTAACTTCCTATGATGACTGCCATCAAAACTCTGATGACACCGGTTTCATATTAAAGTAACTATGTCTCTTTTGTTGTCCACAATTAAAAAGTTTCAAATGATCTTGCTTGACTTTTTGTGCAGCAAAACTGCACGCTCTAAAGACGACCTCCCACGACAGCGCTGCTGATTAATATCACCATTACAAAAGTCAGGGTTTAACTACAGCTTCGCTCAATTAATGTGATCTCTGGAGTGTAACACGACAGCGACGCAAGTCACAGCCGTACTGAAAGGCATCACCACCGAGTAAATTTTTAATGACTCGGCGGGAACAGCTTCTTGACAAAGAATATTTTATTCATTAAAAGAAGTTATAATAAATATTCGATTCATGCCCATTATGTTTGTAAAATTCTTGCATTTTAGAAGCGCACTTAAAATATTCAACAAGTGAATGTTTATTATTTGAAATGTGTATAGTTGTCTTTGCGGACGTGAAGACAAAACATCTTTTGTCGTTGCAGACGTACCCGAATATGTTCTGTACGTGTAACGAAAACTTGAAAATTCCAAATTTGATAGTTAAAATCACAGAACTGTCCAGTAAATTATAATTCTTTTTCCACTTGGCAGAAGAAGTGGTCTAAAGCAGAATAACATCAATATATTTATGTCATAAAAGATACGAAAAGAGGAGTAGAGCAAGCCCTAAGTTCCAAAATTACTTAAACCTTCAACCAATACAGTGTTGAGATCTATAAATACTTTGGTTGAAAGCACAATTTCGAATACATTTGTTATATTTACAGTTTTCGAAATTATATAAGAACATGTAAGGGGACAGCAACGCAAGCTCACCGAGAAACTAAACGAGGAATTGAAAATACGGAGAAAACTGGAAATGATAAAAATCGTACAAGCAATATGCGTATGAAAAACTCTTGTCCCAGAAAAAATAATCGGGCAAAAGCAAAGCCATGGAGTAATTGGTTTCAAGATGAAACTCCAGTTCTTGCAAAAATATTTATTTTGCTGTGGCTTAATCAATGTATTTCTGAGAACCGAAAATTCCTCACTGTTCACTGACAGAAACAGGCACAATCATATTTCCATGCAGAGAGCTCAGGAATCTTAACTATGAGCTTTAGAAATTCCCCACATAACAGAACTCGACACTCACTTCAGCACACTTCCCTCTCGCAGGATGGCAGACAACGGGAGAAGTTGATTTTCCTAAAAAATATTAGATATGAAGGTTGGCATCCTGGTCACAATGACAGACAACTTACAGAATAAAGTGATATTACGTGCATACGTTTGGTGCTTACGTCAGTAATGAACCTACGCATCTGCTAACCCATCCAATGTAACAGGCCTAGAAATCATAATTAGTTACAGAAAAATATATTTCAACAAGTATTTCCACATATATTTTGTCAATAGTCTTGATAAAAACTGACGATGGGGAAAAATCCAATCACAATTTTTGTTCCGTATTCCTTGTCCTTTTCATTTTTTATGTGTCAGTTTTATGAGTAAGAATGTGATTGAAATTACACTTTCAAATTTAAAACAATTTGCAGCGTGAATTTCATAAGTATCAGCACTTCATATGAAAGAATATCTGATGATACTCGCACAACTTCACTGACAAAAATTAAATGCGTATAAGAGATAGAATCAAGTAAGTTATTTAATAGCAAGAGTAGTAAGGTCTGGAAAAATGGTATTCAATGTGTCACACTTGGGAACCATAGTGACTAGGGAGTTGAAGTTTGATTTCTGGATCTCGCTGTTCTAGACCTACAGCTGCTTCATCATTTCAAATTTTGCCCAAATTCTAATCAGGTGCGGGGCAGCGCACAGCAGGTCTACAGGCAATTTTTATTTGAGCAGCCAATATTTTAATTCGCAATAGTAAACATTCATATTTCGAAACTACTGCTCCTCACGTTCAAAAAGTGATCGTTATCTTTAAACTGCAACACTGAAACGTTTGCTTGAAGTTCAACTTTGCGAGTACAAGGAATACACAACTTATTTTGTTTTAAGGTCGCATATCATTGCGTGGTTTATTGAATTTTACACCACCTGGAATACTCTGTAGTCATATTTAATAAGATGAACGAAGCTAAACTATTTTGATTTATTTTGCGCACCTGAATGGAGCTTCGGCAGGACTAGAAAATTGCTTGCCCATTTTATATTGCTACAAAGTTTTACGCTTGTTGACTTATTCAATTTGGTTGAGAAGAACAAAATTGGTTATCATTCATTGATGAAATCAAAAACAAGGCAAAGTAAAATTTCAGAAATTTCTATTTCTTTCTTTCAATTTGGCATGTCGGGGCTCCCCAGTGCGATCATTTAGACACGAATCTTACACGCTATTCCGTGTGCCTGGGGCGGCAGCCTTTGATGCACCATTCACTAATTTCTACGCGCTTCTATCAGAGCCAGGGAGCACGCGCCCCTCACGCAGTGAGGGACATCAATTTTAATTGCTAGGCGACTCCGTGCAGGTCCAATAAATGCACTGATTTTTGTCCAGCCAAGATTGCCGGAATTAATGATCAGTAAACTTTCAATTTTAGGTTCTGACCTTACAAAGCTGAATTGCTTTCCCTACACGTTTCAGAAACAAAAATCCCAGATTTTAATTGTAACGTAAATCAAAATAGTTTAATTACGTTCATCTTATTAAATATGGCTACAAAATATTCGAATCGTCAGTGAGAAAAACTGATTAGATTGAACAATTCATGCAAAAATACCTTTTTATAAAGATTCAGCAATATTGCAAGAAATTGGATAATAGTTAACATAAAGTTAAATTCAAGTGACTGCTACACGTGTATCGGATGGAAGAGCTCAGGTGCTCAGTTCAGTGACCTGGTAGCAGGGAAGCTGAGACAGTCTCTCTAGAACAACATGTAATGACCAAACTTTTCACAGAGCCTTCTTTGGGAATAACTTGACATGCTGAAACAAGGGCTGAGGAGTGCAGACGAAAACAATTGACTTAACTCCAATGACTTAACTCCATTAGTTAGGATATGTCAGGACTTCACTATATATTTCAAGTCAGGGTTAATCTTATAGTCATGGCAGACCGAAGCGTGAAGCGCTGAGCAAGTTATCGAGGACTGATAATAATTGGTCAATGGTTTCATCGGACGTAGACGCGGCGCATCCGTAGGACTGCACCTAAATTGTTGAATGTTTTGGCTTCAATGACAATAACAAACCCAAGTTATTCTTTTCAATCAGGAGAATAGCTGGTGTATGTGAGTGATGTAGTACAGGTATATACAACGAGAAAGAAAGACTTTTTAGTCCTATCCGTACGCTGCGTGTTAACTCCAGAGCTTGACAATTTTGAAGACGCAAAGCACTGTAATGTAATACCCAATTCCCTAAGCTGACACAGATAACAATACTGGGAAAATAGAATGATACGCTGGAATGTGTACCGCCACGACGATACCATACAAAATACAAACGTTTCTTATTTTAGAGAAAAACAACAAAGAGATTTTGGTGTCATTATCATTGATAATCAAAAGAATGACAAACAAGTAAAAAAGCGTCAGAAAGGGAAGTAAAAAGCTTCGTTTCAGTGCAAGAAACTTTGAATACAAGTCATAGAACATAATATTATCGCTCTAAAAATGCTAGTCCGGCCACATTTGAAATATGCAGTGCAACTCTGGTCTCTTACCCTACGACGAGACACTAAAAAATGGAGAGAATTCAACGTTAAGCAAGGAAAATAAAAAGATTCCTGAACTCCGGAATCTCAATTGTGAAAGGTGCCTTTAGCAGCTTTAACTCATCTCTCTAGAAAAGAGGTAGGCAAACTTTTACAAAAACGAAAATGAAAGTGGAAAACATGAAACGTGAAAGGGCCTCACGTTTCAGCTCGGGTACTGCTCTTCAAGATAATGTAACATTCAGAGAGAAAGTTTAATAAAAACAAGCAAATTCAAATTCCAACACAACTTATTTGATTGGTAAAAATTACCATGCGGCCCGCAGGCCTTATTTTGCCCACCCCTGCTATAGGATCACCAGGACAGCAAGGATAACTCCTCGAGAGTTATAAATATTTCAACGGTTTTGACGATGTTACCCTATAAGGGCTTTTCGACAGAGACGATAATGTGAGAACCAGAAATAACGCCCTGAAAATAATAATATGAAACTTCAACACATCTCAAAAGCTCTATATTTCTTTCCAGTTAAAATTGCCGGAATCTGGAACCAGTGTCCAAAAATATAGTTTCTTCTGTCACTGTTAGCATAGTCAATAGTAATCTTGACAAATATTGGATAACAAACCCGCCAGTGTTATAAAGTACTGATTGAAAACGGCATGGGACTTGGGTAGCAGCCCGAGAATGGACCAAACTGCTCATTCCTGTCGGCATATTCTATTCTAAATATCTAAGAAAATAGAAACAAAATCTTACCTTTACTATAAAACAAGAAAAACATATCAACAGGCAATTTGAACGGGGAGTAACAGTCATTAATGGTCTGGGGGAATTTGATGTTATAACAAGATTTTTACAATGAAAGTTGAACTGTTTTTGACATAACCACGAAAATTTAAATTGTGTAACTCTCGATGCCTATCGAGCTCACTAGGCACGGATGCAACTTCCCAAATCAATCACGGATACCTGCACGTACAGGAATCATGTATTACTTAGGTTGAATTTTTGTAGATTAGATTGGACAAGCTCAACATTATTCCTTCGTATTTTACTATCCTATATTGTTGAACACCGCCAAAAATAAGTAACTGTGTTTCTTGAACAAATTGGCCGCAGTTCATTGCATGTGATTTAATTTGTTCAGTTGCTACTTTCAAGGCGAGTTTTTTCTGTTTGGAGGTTCATTGAATACATAGTTTTTTTATGATTATGTTCTTTCATAATTTGTTTCTACTTCAAGTGGTCAATTTTATAGGATCCGAAATTGATGTTACTTGAACATGACAGTGCAGACGTTGGTAGTTCTTTGCATTTGCTAGCGTTACACGCTCTTCTATAACGAAGCTCTCAAAACTAGGAGAACAAAAGAATGAAAATTCATTGTACGCATTCTGGAGGAGGGTCAAGCCCTCCTTGCAATTATTACTGCAATTGATTGTATTACTCATTAGTGTAGGGTATTGATGAAGGCGAGCACGCTTTGTATTGAGTATTTGACTGTTGAAGCAAAAAGTCATTTTCCGTTCACGGAACGTTAAGGCAATTTATTGCATATATTGTGTTGCGATAAAGTTAAATGCAACTGAACAGCTCGTAGGTTGAACATCGAGGTGGAGCTTGGATTCATCCGCTAAGTGTTTGTGTGTAGATGCACGAGGATTTTAATAAATCTAGTATTAAATAGTGTTTACCAGTAGTGAAATAGCATTTCTCAGGCAGCAATTCATAAATTGAGGATGTACACGGACTGGTTGTTCAGAAAATGAGATCCATAAAAGTACAATCTTTTGAGGCCTTTCAGCACCCACAATTTAAGTGATTACTTAATTCGTTTGCTAAAAAAACTTTTCATCCATCTCAAAACCCAGATCTAGACCACCAATTCCAAAATCTACGTCGCCAATACCCAGATCTAGAAAGTTGAGGATTATTGGCCTCTACATTCGAGTACACTAAATACTCTTACATAGTATTCTAGAAGCGGAAAATAAAACTAATAAATTCAATCTTTGTACATGTAAAATATGAACTACTGCAGCTCTAGTAGATCTCATACATTCGGATGTACCTGAATTTAGTTAATATAGACTCTAAATTACATAATAATTGGAAAGAGCTCCAGTTTAGCAAGGATATCATGTTAGTCCTAAACAGAATGCACATAAAAATCACATCTTAGATCTATGTTATAAAGAGAACTCAGAGTAGTCTCCGTAGCTCCTTCAAATCACTTCAATTTGGGCCAAATACAACAGAAATGAATCAGATACTCTCATTTAAAAAAGCTAAAGGGAAAACACCAGTGGCAATTTAACAAGAATGTAGAACATCAAAAGTGAGTCTTTGGTGTGCAGCTTTCTCGCGATGTCGGGATAGTTTCCGCAGCTTGAGCAGATCGCTTCATTCTGCCTAATTGAAAAGCCCCTGAGCGGCATTAGCGGACACTCCAGAATTAGGGACCCCGAAGCGCTCGACAAGAAGTCGCTCGTCTTCTATTCCTCGCTTTCTTGCTGCCCTAACTCGTTAGTCGATAACAAGGTGCCGCCCCTTTCTTCCTCCTTTTTTACGTTTTTTTTTCGAAAAATTTGGACCACAGTATCTCACATGAATTTTTCCGATTCTCGCGGGACACATGCTCAATAATTGGGTACAGATTCTCTTACGCTGAGCATAATTGTGTCTTGATATTAGAATCCAGGCATTATTTTCTATTAACTGTAGCTATGCACGGCTTTATAGAAAAAAATGAATATCTTGGTTCTTTATTTTTTGAAACAATGTAATTCAACGATGTAAAGGTTTCCAAGCATACGACGCAAGTGACAATTTTTCTTTACGGTGGTATTCACTTTTTGAGATGTCGAAGCAAAGTCATCTCTGTTGACTGCATACGCCAACAAAATTCAATAAGAAATTACATAAGAGACATTTCCTTCAGAAGTGTGGGCATGAATAATCGGGTAGGAAAAGGAGTATGAGGAAGAGTGACGGTAGATCATGTCAGTAGGGCTGGGAGGAATAAAATGAAGTGAAGAGAAGGAAGTTGATAAGTAATCTGAACACGTTGTCCCAATATCATCAAGATTTTCATAGGACTTACAACAATGTCTGATAACTTGAGAATCGTCCATATTGTGAACTGTTGTCAAGTCGCTAACATGAATGATTGAATTACTGGAAATGAGTAACGACTAAAATCAAATTAATGCAGAATTACGTGTAATAAAACTCCTTCTCTGACTTGCTTTGTGCTATCACGAAGTACAGCCACTATGATTTAACGAAATTAGTACTTTATTCGGCGGGTTTTCCGTGGGTTGGCAGTCAGAATAAAAGTCTTGGACACTCCAGGTAGCATGGCAAGGTTGCCCGGCCAGCGATCGCGTACAGCCTTGAAGACTGCAGAGTTGTGGGGCGGATTGGCACCCTCCTCCTCTTCACCTCCCTTACCTTCTAAAGCTCACTCTTCCTCATCGCATGCCTTTTTCTGCGGTCTTGGATTTTCATCTTTTCCTCCATTTCCCTTTTTGCAGGCATAGTTCTCTCTGTGAACTATTTATTATTTCATTTTGTTAAACCGTATTATCAATTAAGTTATGTTTCTTATAAGATCTCGAACGTCGGCTACGGTTACCATTAAGGCAACTTAAAGTCAGAGTCACGAGCTCGGCAGATATAGCTTGAACCTCAAAAAGTTGCAATTAATGTGCAGTTGAGATATCCATTTGTGCTAAGGAAACACAGTGTTTATTTGTGAGATTTCGATTGAATTCTGCAGACTTATGTCAGACAGCAGGCGTATAGGCTCAATTCAGAGAGCCAAAGGATGCTGAATATTTTTTCATGAAAAGGCGAAAACATAATTTTTAATTATTGTACAACACTTAATATTTATTGTCTACTATCACCTCAGTCTCTGCACCGAATAGTCGACCAATCTAAAATCATTTCTTCATGCCGTAAATGTTGTAATATTTTTTCATGCCGTAAATCATAGAAGAGTATTTATTTATAATTGACATAAATGCATTTCATAATCTAATAAAATTATGTTCGATTGCTTTGAATTAACTTTCCAAAGAATTTTTTATGTTTTACCTTTTACACGCTTCCTGAAAGGACTGAAGATCTCATCTAGAATGTAAAACAAGTTCATAGCTTGTTTGCACATGTAGTTTGTATTCATATTTAATAATAACGCACATGGACATTTTTCTTCCTTTCAGAAGCTTAGCCAATGCACGCTTGTGACAATAAAATGAATATAAAATCCGTAAGTTATAACGCTTTGCTTGACTGACTATCATATTTTCTCAAATAATATTACTACTAGTGAAGTTAGTTTTTCAGCAAGTATACGACACATTTGTCATATTTTACTGCATCTGGTTCAAACTCGTTCTTACAGCTATTTCATAGTTCCATCCTCCTTCCCATTTGTAACAAGCATTCACTTGGCTGTCTATCTCGCTGTCTTCACCGTATATTAAGCGAGGCTACTCGAATTCTGCTTTTTTTCCACGCGTGTACGCCGTGGATTTCCGAAGTCATTTGCCGATGAAGATTTTCCGCAGAGTTTCCTACAGCGCTCGCCATTTCCATAATGAGGAGTAGCGCTCGTTAGCATTTGATCACCGAAGCTCGGACTCATCGTAGAATATCACCAAATTTGTTTCACTTTTTATAAAAAATTGCGAGAGATGGTATATTTTGCATTCACGATTCACCAGAATGAATTAGACACGACAGAAACTCATAATTTCACAAAAGTATTTTCCTTCTTGAAAGATTACGACATGAAAGAAGGAATCCACTCATTTAATCGTTTGAAAATATTTGAAAGACTCTGATCAGTTTTCCAGTGACTTCCAATTATAAGAAATAAATCATGGTGGCGACATCGATCAATTCCATAGATCTTAGAGTGAAGGCTTATTTGGCTGGGGTGGGAAGACTTTGTTAGGCCGCCAGAGTGTGTTTGTGGGGAGAAGCTCCCGCTTGCCCACTCTTATTGAATTCCGTTTGAAAAATGTGGCCGCTATGCGACGTTCTGCTGTCACCCTCTAATTGGCTTAGAAACAAAGGCTTTCACAGTAGAAATGAAGTTTTGCAGCTCCAAACTGACGCGTGCTAGGACTTTTAAAGAAGGAACCAATATAAAATAGATATCAAGAAAGTTTTAAACTTCAATTTAAAAAGTCAATTGAGAAGCTAACATCCGGAAAAAAGAAAGCCTCACCTGAAAGAAAAACTAAATGTCTCAGAGAAGAGCAATCGTTCGGCGAGAGTAAAACTTTTAAACGGTTCAGAAAATTTCCAGCTATGTATAATTACTGGAATTTTTTAGGAATTAACAATTGTTTAATTAAGTATGTGTATTGCTTCATCCATGTAGTACATATGCGTATAATACTCACTTCTTAATCAAGTAGGGCATAATTAACCCAACGTGATTAAACTGAATCAGTGAAGATAGTCGAATGAATTCTAGCCAAGTAAAATTTTGTATCAAATTGAACCTTTTGAAAGTAAAGAAGCAGCAAGTTTAAAAACAATATCAGAACTTGCTGAATAGTTCATTTAATAATAAGTATAACCTCGTTCTTATCGTATGAAACCCATCAGCTTTATCAAACTTACGTAATGAAGAGTATCTTCAAACGTGTTGCACAAACAGACATCATTAACGACAGGCCTCCACTCCAATTGGGAGCGTAATAGCAGCCTATAGAACAAAGCATGCAAATAGTTCCAAAATAGCTTATACGGCACTTGATCCGCAATATCAATCAAAGCGAAATCGCTATTGACAGCAGGTCGAGGATCAAGTCGATTGCATCGCAAAGGCTGCCGCTCTGCAGATCTGGAAGAACTTTGAAGACGCGGACTGCGTATCAACTTTAATGCTTCTGCGGTGACGGGATGAGAAGCTGATGATGTGTTCTTGGTCAGAATTGAAACATATAATCTTGTAGTATTTCCACAGGTATTCAAACATTTTTACAACAACAGTACACATTTTAAAACACCTAGTAGTAAACAATTAAGTACGCAGAGTGAGTAAGGAATATACTTTCACACGAGATTGATTATTACTAGTATGAGTGGTACTCTTACAAGAGAAAAAATATCTAGAATACGAAAAATATTGTAGAATAAACCGAATATCTTTGAACTCTTCTACCTGACTCTGCATTGGGTAGACAAAACATCTTGTCTGAGCAAGAGGTTCCAGTGTTATGTTTTTAATAATTCAGTGAGCGCACTTCATAATGAATGAAATTCACCGTGTCAACAATTGGCCGAAACGGACGCAGACAATGTCTCCAGGAGTTATTCAACAGTCACTACTAGACCATCAATCTTATTTTAGCAAAGAATGATTTCCTTCACTACGTGTTAGGGTTAGTTATAACCCTAAATAACCTGCATCTTCCAGAAAGGTGTAACTCAGAATAAATTTCTGCAGTGGAGGAAATTTAAACATGTTTTGAAAAATTAAGAATAAATATTAAACACTTCGAGCACATTTTTAATGGTAAATGAATAATCCATATAGTAATAATAATTTTATAAGATTAAGCTTTTTTTAATAATAAACTTAGTAAAACCCCGAATAACCGGAAATCTTAATTGAGGCAAAAGATTTATCGCTGAAATACGTCTAACGAAAAACTGATAGTGACGTAAATAGACACGGGTTCGAAGATATCAAGGCTGGAGGTCTGTTGCAATCGATTGAAGAGAATCAAGTTTTCCAACTTTTTCAGAAGTAGTCACTTGCAAATAATAATTTTCACGATCATCGTAACACGCCCGAGGATTTTAGAAGTTATACAACCAAAACAAGTAATTGCTTGTTTTGATATTTTCGGACCACATGTTATGAACCGAGACTCGCTTCATGTTTAGGATGTATACTTCTAATTTAAATCCGAAGCATGGAGATCAAGAACAGACAATTTTTTAACCTGAAAAAGATATGAGCAATTCGTCAGACACTCCCTGAGTGCATCACCTCTACATACATTACAGTCTAGGCTGCAATACACTTGATGCTGACGGCTGATACCATCACAAGGAACGTCTGCATTATGCACCTGCAGCCATGCACTCGTGTGGGTCCTCAGGAAAGGTATCACTACATCTCAGGACGAGGAAATATGATGAAACACAGCAGTTCAAACTTATGATGATCAACTTCAGTCTTTTGTACGCTAATCCATTCATGCTCATGTCACTTTTTTAAATGTTTGCAAAAAGAGAATCTATTTCTTAATATATCGGATTACAAATTTACGCTAGTTATTCAAAACTCATGTTCCGGGACCAGCTGTTACTGTACAAGGTATTTAAGAGAACATGTATTGTTACCAGCACAAGTTCAAAGCTGATGTCCGTCAACAAGTCTGATAAATACGTGCCAAAATAGAGTTCAATTGTCAAACAATGCCCTTGTGGCGTGCAGACACCAGTTGACGGCTTACTGATCAGGTCGAAGGCCTAAGTCAACTTGTTAACACGTAAAGCTTGTCGAGTTTTCTCATTATTCTTCTGTAAAAACGGACAACAAGTGAGGCAGAACCCAGTATACATTATATAATGTGAGCGAACAGAATACGGACGACACTCACAATCTGAGCTCTGAAAATAAACGTCCAAACTTTGGAACACTCCAAGCCCACCATATCCTATTTAACAGGATAGAATCTTTTTTTAATGAGACGCAATTTTATTTGATGGAATGTAATCTCATTTCTAGAAATTGTAATCGATTAATGAGATTTTTCCCTACTTCTATTTTCTATATTCAAGATATAATTAGATATTTAATTTCCTGAAGTATAAATACGAGGTTATGCGTCATGTTCATGGAACGACACTAGTGCATTTCAAGTTTAAGCGTCAATGGTGCATTGGTGATATGAGAGGGTAGGCCAAAACTTTAATTCTTGTGTTGTGTGAAAAATTACTGCTGCTAATTCTTACTATTTTCTTTAAACACATGCGAAAGATACTTAAATCTTGGCATTAATAACCATAGAATTTTTAACATTTTTTGATCTCCTGTGAGCCTGCCGCAAAAACCTCCAACGTTATTTATATGTGATGTGATACGTAATAGTGAGTTGTGTTGTAATAGGAAGCCTTAGCATTCTATGTTAACCTATTTCTATCTCATTTTATAGGGTTATATCCTGTACAGTGGCATGTTATCGCATTTATTAACATCCAATCGTACATATTGAATTGTATTCGTATATATTAGGATATCATGTTGTTTGCTTACATGCACTCCCAATAAATAAGATTCTCCTATTTAACAAGTTTCAGTCCTTTGTCATGATGCGTTTACATTCTCACCTATTCTCCCAGTAAAGAATGAGTGACGTGCCTGCTAAGCATTGAATATATTAGCGCATATACTCTCTACCTTCAAGACAACACTGAGACTCTCGTGTAAAAGGCATACAGCTACCGCGTGCAGCAGTTGAGTTTATTGAAGAAATAAAGGTGGTCTACACCCGTTCACAATCAGCAGTGTTCAGCATATAATTCCCGTTAACATTCACCAATATTAGAACAAGTTTCAGAACTTGTCTAAGAGACACAATTTGTGAGTAGAAAGTAAGTAATCAATTTATTTTATGACAGATAATATACTCTGCTTTATGCTTTGACAAGGGTCTCTTTGCGCATTCTGTAGGTCAAGATCAAGATATAATACATATAACTAGGTAACTAGATAGATCAGCAGTTCACGTCATATAGACGTAGTTTAACTACTACTTGACTGTAGTGTAACTTGACTATTCAAAAATAAATTTTGATTTTTTGTTATGAAAATAAATTTGACTCGTGGTCATTACAGAAGCCTTGAATTGAAGCGAGACAGAATACGCTTAACTCCACGGATATTCATCCAAACATTCAACTACCTTTTTATGGGCTACCAATGAAATGAGTTAAAATTGGTTTCGCTGATACGAAAATATACGAGTTAAAGTCTTCCCAGTATTATTGTTTTTATTATAAGAAATTATCATTCATTTTCCAGTTCTATTGTTTTCATTTTAAGTAATTAACTTCCCTGCACAAAATTAATATTGTGCCAGGGTTGATCAATAAAAATGCAGCACAGTCTCCTGAGTCAGTGGGATCATCTATCATTTCCGCTCATCAACTACACTCCAAGTATAATTATCAACTCTTGCATATAAGCCCTGCCTACTTTTAGCCCCAATACATACACACAAAATTGCAGAATTTATTGTGCCTCATCGTCTTGGTAACGCTATTTCAAAACCTTTACTAAAATAATTCATTGAAAACAAGGATACTGAATACAATGCAATGTTATTCCAAGCACTATTCTCATACAATATGTCTGACTGATGCCTCAGTAAGTCAAACATTTTTCCGTATGAGGGAGATCTAAAAGGGATGCGAGAGGGAGGTCAGTGTGACACGGTGAGATGCTGATGGCTCAGTTGCCCGTCTGACTTGGTGGTGTGTGTGGTGTCCGTGGTCAGGAGCAGACAGAGCCTGTGCGTAAGCTTTTCTGCTACCGTTCTACAAACTCAGTTTTTCTTCAGCGACAGCAGAACATTACTGCTTTTGTAATGAATAAAATACTAATTTGGATTTACCAATATAAATGTACGGAACTAGTGGAAAATTTGAAACTGCTCCACATAGCGAGTGATTATAACGAGCAGAACAATATTTGAACGACTAATTTATGAGGTGATCGAGAATCCTCACAGAACTACCAAAGCAATACTGAACATTCATCTGACAAGCTACATGAGAGACGGAGCGCTAAAGTTGACAGTGAGACATTAAAACCCACTGCATGTCTGTTCAATTAGGTTCCTTCAAAAATAACAAATATCAATCAAGACGCATTGAACAAATTATTTAAAACTTTTTGACTGCTGGAAAAAATCCAACGAAATGTTGTCAGTTGAGGCACAGTATATCATGACAGACTTGTAAATTGATGAATTATCACTAAGACCATCACTAATGATCGGTTTTGTTTGCACGTGAACTTCTTAGAAATTACTCGAGTTTCGCTAGAGTCTTCATGGGAATGTAGCACGCCGCATCTGCAAAACAACTTTAAAAACTACGATAACTTTTCCCATTAGAATAAGGTTTTTAAAGAAACGTTAAATTATTCCATTAAACATGAAGGGTAAACGCATTTCCATAGCAGCTTTTACAACACGTCAGAATAGAAGCGCGCAGTTTGCATGATGTAATCGTGAATGTGAGACGTAGAAGCAAAAAAATGATGAAGCTCTTTTACTTAATCAATTAATCATGGAAAATTTGTACCATCAAAACATCAGCATCACGTAGCTTGTCCAAGACACAAAAATGTGTACATATGTAGCAAGCACAGAACGCGTTCACTGAAAATGAGAGAAGGCAAGTACGCTTCAAACTTCATGGTCTCATTAAAATTAGGCAGAAACTTCATGACATGAAGGATCCAAGGAGCAGCGCAACGCCGCGACACTTGTAAATGTACATATATAATTAGCCAGCGACGCAGCCTAATGAAATAATAAGGCGAGCGAACGCTCACGTGTAACTCATTTGCATTAATTTGTGCAGAGCAGCTCATCTGTCAGCGTCAAGGGTCCACGGCACAAATTCAGCCTCTGCTGATGAGGCCCAAATGGGCTACAGTAACTCAGCTGGGCCTGGATAATTGAGTGCAGGAAGGAGCTTGTCATCACCTTGTACGAGGTGGTTTCTATGAGTACACCATTTCAAATGAGTAAGATTGGGCTCGACAATACGCACCACAAACATAAACTCTTTTGAAAACCAAAATCATAAGGTACAATGATGTGTGATGAGCTTAAGATTATTTTTAGCACTGGTGTACAGTTTTGTGAACAGTTTTCATTAGCCTACATTGTGGCTCTTAATAATGTCCAGCAGTTTGAGAATGTAGAAGCGGATTTAATTCCCAGATGATTTTCATGCGTACTTGCCACCGTATGGTTTACGTACACATAATTTACGTGGGAGTCAATTGTTATTGATTGTATTTGTTTTTTGCGGATAGTACAATAAAAAGATATTGTGCTATTAAATAAGGAAAAAACACACTAGTTGAGTTAATTGAAACCTATCTCCAGTAATTACCAAATTATTTAGAAATAATAAATACTGTTTCTAATTATACTGGAAAGAGAATTCCTTGCACTTCATTCAGTGGAACAAATATATGGCTTCGATCTATTGGTCCAGTTTTTCAATAACTACTCAAACCATTGTAATTTAGAGTGTCATATAAAAAATCATAATTCTATTGAAATGCGTGTAGAGATTTACTTTTAGAAAAACGATTGGGAACAAAAATTATCTCACCGGTAAGATAGATGACAATTTTGCTTTTTAATTCTCACCAGTAATATGATGTCCCGTATGTAACATAAGGAAGCGTTAAAGTCCTATTTCAGTACTTAAATTCTATAAATATTAAAACTACGCCAAACACGTTTGTAGTTCTAGCTGCAAAAAGACACAGCTCTTTCAAACATTCTTTTACATCTCTTTATACATCTCATTTTCAAGTCAATCTAAGTATTAATGATGATGAATTTATATGCTCGAGGACACTAGACCTCGCTTGAATAAACGAATGTTGAGCGTTAATATGCCCGACAGTTATTAAAACCAAGATACTACATAAAAAAAGGCTCAGCATCGAAATGTGCCTGCGTCTTAAATACTTCAGCACCGTAATCATGAAATAATTTGTTTCCCAAAGTTAAAGTCTGAAAGCTCAGGCATATTTAGCTGGAAATTGTTCTGTTAGTAATGGAGTAGCAATTAACTAGACCCTAATTTTGCCTGAGCACAATTGAAGTGGTAATCACTTTCGACTGGACTTCGAATCCTGATGAAGTTCTCATTTGATGAATTAAATTTTAATTGCTGCTTCTATAATAGCTTGACAATATTGTTTCGAATTAATGGTGATGATGATGGAGGAGCAATAGCTGCATCTACAAACACACTGATACACAATATTATTTGCAAGTTAATCGGTTCAAGTGAGACAAATAGTAATGAAATACAAGTAAATTACTGGAACTTCAATTATTTAATTGAAATTGGGAGTTCTGGGCGTAATATATAATGAAAATAACAATTAACCCACTATGTAATTGCTGTTTTGTAGGAAAAACTGGAAATATTCTAAAATTCAAGGGAAGTGAGAGAAAGTGTACAAAATTGACTGTGACGTATTTATTTACGTTATTCAATAAAAAAAATACAAGTTATTTTCTGTGCTGAATTTTGAAATTGACCCAAGCATCGTTCATACCATGTAAAATTGAATTGGGCCAAAAACACGTTTCGAATCTTAATTTTTTTTTGTGCGCGGAAACGTAAAAAATGCGAAGGATCATAAGGGTTAATCTGAAATTTGAAGACAGAGGCCGACATAAAGCAGTGCACTAAGCGTCGCAATGAACACCGACATCGCACTTGCTTCTGTGCTGCTCCTGCTGGCGCTTCTGGTGCTGCACCTTCCCTGCTGCACAACTGCAGGTAACTCACGGGGGTACTCGTGCTCTGGCTTGACGCATTTATTGCTTAGAAGTCAAAGCTGTCGATGTTGGAATGAATGTCAGAAGCAGTTGTGGTGGTAGTTGTGGTGGACTAACAGGAGAGTGTAAGAGGTAGTTGTAATGGATTGACAGGAGAATGTAAGAGGTAGTTGTAATGGATTGACAGGAGAATATAAGAGGTAGTTGTAATGGATTGAAAGGAGAATGTAAGAGGTAGTTGTAGTGGATTGAAAGGAGAATATAAGAGGTAGTTGTAATGGATTGAAAGGAGAATGTAAGAGGTAGTTGTAATGGATTGAAAGGAGAATATAAGAGGTAGTTGTAATGGATTGAAAGGAGAATATAAGAGGTAGTTGTAATGGATTGAAAGGAGAATATAAGAGGTAGTTGTAATGGATTGAAAGGAGAATGTCAGAGAGACAGTTGGGAACAGATAAGATGGTAGAGTTCAAGTTACTTTGTTATTGAATCGTTGACACAATTATTTGTGTCTGATTAATGACAACCTAGCATAAACTGCGGTTCGTGACACTTATGGTGACGTCACTAGAACGAAGTTGCCTGGAAACCACTGCATTATATAACAAAGTGTATTGATTTTTTACGCCAAGTGTATCTGTGTGTCTATTTACCATCTTGTTTAATTGCAAAGCAGAACAAGCAACTACTACATTAGCAAAAATTATGTTTGATTTTGTCATGCTAATCATGGGCAGAGAAGCATTTTCAAAATACAAGAGTACATATTTGGTGTTTGAAGAGAGAAAAGATGAAATTAAATTGAATCCAAGAGTAAAATTTTTTTAATCTAGAAGCTGTTAATAAAATGGACAATGTCACGTTTCGCTCAGTAAATGAAATGTCTTATTCACTCAAAGCTAAAAATTTAACAATTAAATAATGTCTTGTCTGGCCATGTATCTAATTTAGCATATCCTCATGAGTATTACACACATTTAAATGCAGAAACTATTGTAGTGCAATGCATGGAATAACTGAAATCGATAATTCTCAATTTGATTATCAGAGTTCACCTCCTAGCCTTAACAAAAGTAAAGAGATTGAGGCTTTCAAATGCTGCTCTACTACACAGAACTGTTTTAGGGTCTAGGTCAGCCTAAGCTTCAACAAGCAATCGTGCCAGCAAAGTTATCGTAAAGAAACGGGAAGGGAAAATGAAACCGTGAAGTGAACAGAAATTACGACACTCGTGCGAAAGGTCGAAAGTTTGGCTGCCCGTACTAAAGGGGAAAAATAAGGCCCACTGAGTTCTGAAGCAAGCTTTCGGAAGCCTTCCTTGGCAAGTGTTGTTGACTCCGGTGTTAGTTTCCAGGCGAATTTCTAAAGAATACTGTGAAAAAATCATGAAAATAAAGAAGCACACTGACTGCGTTTTTCCGACACACAAGAGGCCTAAAGTGTGGTTAGGCTTGTGAATATCTTAAAAATATTAGGAATTAATAACTCAGACTACCAACAATAGTAGACGTACATAAGAGAACAGTAAGCCGAGTGTTCTCACTATCAAAAAATTGAAAAACTAAACTTTTAATGGCTGTTTACAACTATCGTTTTTAATTCTGCTACGAAGAACGAGAGGTAACTTGGAGGAACGCTCCTATGGTATGCCGACGAGTACGGCTGCTATCAACATACCAAGTCCGTTAACAGCTCAGGAATCCTCCTCACCCACCAGGTTGGCCAAAGCTGCGAGGTGCGACAATCAAATCCCTTAACGGCATTCTTATGGGTTAACATGGACGGGTTGAGATTACCCTAAGAGAGAAGTTTGCAAAAGCCACGACAATAATGTAATTCCCACAGTATGCTGTAAAGCAGGCGTCACCAGTAGAACTCCCATTGCTAGTGTCAATAGGTTTATTAGTTAGAAGAAAATTATGCTGCCAGTTGTACAAGAGCTGTTCGACATTTTAATAAGTGCACTTAGATATCGACTGGTAGTCTTACAAATAAAAGCGAACATTGAATGATTAGTTACAGAGCACTTCGTTTGAATCAAGCATCATAATGTTAAGAACAAATATCCAATGTAACGACAAAATACAAATAAAAATCATAAGCTATAGAAACGAAATAATTTATCCGTGCCTTTTGGTAAAAGCATGAATTACGCGTCAAGGACCCAGATTATGTCGATGACCTATCATCGTTCTGAAAAGCTGTGCTAGAGACCTACGGGGATGCGTACACAAAATAGAGCTCATTTTTTACAGAGATAAAATACTTTGAAATTTCGATTCATTACCAATAACGTATTAACGAAAAATTTTGCTGCATACGAGTATATTTCTGAGAATTTGAAGTATATCTAGAAATAAACCACGAAAGACAAAAATTCTTAACATGAACGGCGAAGGCAAACCATGACAACCGATAATATTCCTTAGAGAGAGTATCGGTGGCCATGGCATCTGTAAAAACATAAATTTAACGTAATAACGGAGCTATAGCAATAAGCTTGCCAGACTTACGAGACTGTCCAATGGTATGCGAAGGAATGTTCTAACCATGTCATAGATACGCACAACACATCAGAACTTTCGACTATGTGGGAAATAAAATGACCCTTTTCTATAAACATTACCAAAAATAATTCTAAAGGGAAATGTTCGTTTTTATAATTGGGAAAAAGAAAACGTTATTATGCAAAATTGGATTCTTCGAAGCTGTTAATTTCTGTTGTTTTGAGCACTTCTGGCTCCGTAATAGAAAGTTTTCGATGCTCGAGCGAGAACTGCACTCAGCGGAGATCATTTCAGTATGGTGAGATATAAACAATTTTGCTCATTAAGAACTTTAACTAGCAAAAAGCACAACGAACAAATTGAAGAGATCTAAAGAAAGTTCCAAGATCTTGTATCTAATTTTATGTAAAGATTCTTTGATGAGCAGAAAACTACACATCAATATCTTCTTGGGTAACATAGAAAAATGACGTTTTCCTTAGAAGATTAATACACTTATATGCTCATGATTGTCTCGCTATTTGGAAGTTTTATGATCATTTCCACGTATTGTATTTCAGCAGCGAAGCCGAATATTAATCATTTTGCGGCTGCATAACATAGAACTTTCCAAAGAGCAAGAAAACACGAACAGTCAATAACACTGAACTTCAAAACAAACTAAATTCAAAGAAACATTGCATACAAAAACTAGCCAGAGCAACGCACACATTTTCAGCCAGACGTTGAAGACAAGGGAGAAGCACTGCACGACAAGACGAACTCGGACCCCAATACACAGAAGCCCAGACTCGGATAGTTTCATTACTCACATTGATCAGTTATCTGGCCGAGACCACAGACACAACAATCGATGGTAGTTGTGCGAACTCGCGTCCCGTAACCCATTAAATTTAACGAGACCATTATAAGGCATCACAAAATTTAATTGTAATGCGTAAAACTCGTTCGTCAGTAATGATGATCATTTACATCACGTAAAAACCGAATATTTCCCTTTTGAATAGAAAGTTTACAAAGCAAAACTCACAATGGAGTTTTCGGTCGAACAGCAGTAAACATTTTTATGGCCAATAGGTATGGAAGCAAAGATAACGTAGTTAATTAAGTTTTAGACTGATGAGCTTCCTCTGTATTGTACAATCTTCAAATATTTTTTGTAAATTGAGTGTCTTACGAACATTAATTTGTTATAATGAACGGACTACACCACACAAAGAAGCGTACGAGAGGTGACATATCGCAGTACCTCAATACGAATTTTTGATACAAGAAATAACTAACTCAGAGCTACTTGTTAATGGATGAAGATGCTAATATTAAAAATGAGACTGTTTTAGCAATGTCAGATCTTCGATGATGCTGGATGTGGGAGTGGGCTTCGCTAGTTTCAATTAGTTCATCAACAACTGATAGTTTGAGGTTTCACGTATTGTGTCTGATATTCTAGGTTGCTGCTCCTTTTAAAGGTTGGAAAAATATTCAACAACCAATTTGATTCTGTAGTTGTCTATGTACTGCGTACTTGATTGGAAATAAAGTTGTTTATTTGTTTTGTGTATGCTGAGCAACAGGCGATTTTATTTTAAAAAATATAGCCGGGGATTTATAAACGATTTCACGATAGCAATCGCTTCCGCCCTGAAATATTCCAGGACTAGGAACTGTAAAGATAACATCATCTCGCCTCTAGTACCGAAATTGGTATTTGTGTTTCTCTAAAAAAATCTACCTAAAAACGTAAAATAGAACGCTACCTGAATTCCGATTTGTATACTGATATTTAAAGGTAAACCATCGTAACTTTTACTAGTGGACTTCAAAACAAGATGGGAACTGAACATAGGTGACGCTATTTACGGTAGTAAATGAAATTTTCCAATCCATACAATGGTTTTCTTTTTTATTGAATACATGCAATAAAACCAATACATTAACACGTTGACTCCGAAGTGGTACGTATGTGTACCACTTAGATTAGGTTCTGTAATTTTTTCAGATCCTTCTAGTGACTATGCGTACAAAGTGAAGTTTTACACCAATCAGGCAATCGGAGTTATCGTGTTAAGATAAGTTTCATATATAATCCTTTTTTATACGCGTGTCCATATGTAAACTTGAGAAGAAATTGCACAACAATGCTCCGACCGAAGTATGCATTCAATGTGTGCCGACACAAAAATAACGAGACTCTCATGAAGGTTCTAGACTCCTCAGTTGCTCGAAACATTTGTCAAGATACCAAGACCTCGGGTACGGGTAAACTGAGAAGTCTTCATCTGTGGATGTATTGTACGCCTCTCACAACGGACAACGGACTACAATAAGGGAGTTTCAAAAGAGACAAAGAATTTTAGATGATGAAATTTAATGAATGAAGTTGATCTGATCAATCAATCAATCATTTGTATGATGCAAAATCTAACGTAACTGAAAAAGAGTAAGAGGGAACAAATAAACAAAAAATCAATTCGTGGCCAAATAAACCCACAAGGGACTAGCACAAATATTGATGACTATGTTGAGAGCGGCAGAGTTTAAAAGGTTTGAGGGTGAAAACCGACAGCTTTCTCGCGCTACTCTTTGTCCAGAGCTATTTTGGTCATCCGTGAAAAACAATTGCAAGCCCTTCAACACAAAACAGGTGTGACGTGGTGATATTTTTTTCCTGGAGCTACAAACGTGTCGAAGAAGGCTTTGCCTGACCAGGATTGTGACCATTAACGCATTCAATGCAGTTGCCTAGCCGATGCAAATCTTTACTTTGTACATACAGTCATTAGAAAGCTTTGAAAAAATTACAGAACCCAACCTGAGTGACCCACCGGTGGGTCATACCACAATGAATGTGTTTAACAAAGACGACATCTTAAGATATCCAGAGACAACGAAGATAAACAAGTCGTATCAGTAGTTTCCCTGAATCTCGTTCGCCTAAAATGGTGTAATTCTAAACTTAAATTGTTAACGTGAGTACTCCGATGAGAAGATCATTCCATAAGATCCATCATCCAATGGCTTCATTTAGAAGTTTTAATTAATGGCCAGCGTTTGACATTTCTTCCTCTCGCTGGTGAAAAACAGGTAAGAAAATCGAAGTTTGGTTTTATTACTTGAAGTTAAAAGCACGAGTCTCGCTGGAAAAGCTGCTCTCGGAACAGGCGGTCGCTAAACTTTCTGCACCTTCCATTATCATTAATCTGTTCCCACACCTAACCCCGGGTTGTCAGACCAATTAACTGTACGAAATCACTAAAGAAAAATGCGAATTAGTAGAGCATTTGAAAATATACCCATCAAAAATTATCGACAAGGACACAAAATTTTTCATTAAGAACAAGCCGGCGTCAGATTATGACCAATATTTAGAAAAAGATCGAACATCGCATTTTCATTCATTAGAATTTTGTTTAGAAGATGTGCTATTTAGAACAGCCTATTCTATTACCGATATGAAATGGCTACACTTGTTTCGGCGATACAAGACTAGGGCACAAGAACACAACGAAAAGAAAAAGAATATAGTAGAAATCCCTCACAGTGAGCATTGGTGTCCTAAAAGAAGAGTTTAAACAGTTGAAAAAATGAGCGCCTAATAGTATCACTCAAGTCAAAGTTATGCAAAAATGTACAATCTGAAGCAAGATCTGAAAGTCAAGCTGGAGACATGAATCCGTTACTAAAACCAAGCAAGTATAATCAATAGGATAAAGTAAAATTAGCTTTGCACGTTTCTGACAACTCGAGTGGGGTTCTTCACTAAATTTGATCAAATTATGTTGAATTTTTTCAGTGAATTGTACACAATTTAAGCTTGAAGCTGCTAAATTAGCATTTGAAGTGAAACGGGAGCTCCTGAATAGAGTAAAAGCACAAGCCGAACTCGACGAAAATAACATTTAAGACAGTTGTGCAGATGGTCGGTTCCATGGTGAGTTAGCTATCTCAATAGGAAAATATGTGAGAAAAGTAAGAGTGGAACAAGAGAGGAGAGAGTGTGAAGAAGAAAAATTCGAAAGGAAGAACTATGAATAAGAAGAAAGGAGGATGTAAATAAAAAAGAAACAATGAGGATGAAACAAGAAACAAAAGATCGAAATGGTTATAAATTATTCCCACTAAGGCATCAGCAACAAGCATTGCTGATAGTCTGGTAGGCAATTCCGAGCACATGCGTAGGTGCTACATCCCGCGAGTCCGACACTAACTCCCACGCTTGGCATTCCCCTCCACTACTCTCCCCAAGCTCCCCACTCCCAAGAAGAGCCTAAGAATCCTATTCACTGCCAACAAACATCGTTGCTTAAATACACTGAAGGACAATTTATCACGTGGAGGAGGTCCAAGCTCAAGTCAAGTATTATCTTTTCTTACAAAGCTCTTGACTAGTTCGAAAACTTGGTGCGCAGTCACCTCGTCAGGCTCGGCAAATTGAAATTGTTCGTGGCCTTCTCGCATTCCAACAATTTTTCAACGCCACTCTCGCAGTTTACCTGTGGCTTCAGGTTCATAAAGTGGGCGACAAGAGCTTCCTTTTACAGCTTTATTCCTCCGATACTTGGCCTCAGTCACAAGAGAATTTACTTTGTTTTTACGTATGACACCAAAATGAAGAAAGTTTTCTACCTTGGACTCTTTTGAAACAGTTATATGATGATCAGATTATCTTTCTTGATCGGTGATCTCCATCAATGACGGTGAACGTAAATTAAATTCCTTCATATACGGAAGAAAAATTCAGATACTCAATTATGAATAAAAACCAGTTTAAGACCCAAAGAATGAGATCCTGCGTTATATTTTCATTCTAGTCAAATTAGAACAATCGCATCTGAAACACAAAGAAGCAGTTGCTTCTGGAAACATCAAATTATTTCGCAGTTTCTTGATAATCTAAATCTATAATACGTAATATCAAGTGCTCATTAAATATAGTACATAGTTGGAATGAAACCAATTCTTTCAGGGGCAACTGCACAAGAGTTGAAAAATATTACTCGTAAAATTATGTTTATATCATCACTACAAAAACGCTACAAATTACTGAAACATAGAAATTATGAAACTTAGTCGTCAAGTATTAAATCCTGTAAGTATCTTCTTGATGTTTGTAGGCTTTCAATCTCCTTGTTAAGGGAGGGAGCAGAAAATCCTCGGCTCGGCTCAGTTAAAGTAAAATGCACAGTCGCAAGCGCTAATTTGAGTACAAAAATCCTGTTAAAAAAATTCCCTCATTAACTTATTTTTAATGTCTTTAAAAATGTTCGTCAATACATTACTTCACAACTAGAAAATGTTGTCGTGTGAAGAGAAATTGGTATTCTACACATCGAAAAAAATATTGTGTTGTGATATGCGAGTGCAATGTAGAATACGTGGATATACTTGAAAAATCCATCACTGGCATTACTCAACCATTTCTGCCGAGATCATTTCTGTTTTCTCCGTACTGGCACTATCTTAAAAATTTTCAATGAACAACACAAGATACACAGAGGTAGCGAAGTTCAGTGTAAACCAAAAGGGGACAATTCGTTAGTTGTACGTACACTTCTATTAATTGCCGAGCCAATGATCGTGAAAAGATTTATGGCAGAAGTTTGGGGGTGCAATACAAAGGCCAGTTGATTAGTGAGTGGAGGAAACTTGGAGTAAAAACTGAGATTTAGGAGTCCCAACTGTCGTTCGTAACATGCAGTGCTTCAAGCTGAAATTTACCCAGTAAAGCTGACTGAATCCATCATCAAATAAAAATGGGGGCATGAATAATAGTCTGAGAGCTTAGCAAAATAAGATACTTTTTATACCTACTTATTGCAAATAAATTCGACAATGGCTATTGTATATGACACAAATCAATATTTTTGGCAGGTCCATTCCCAAAGTTTTTCACGCATCATGTCAGCCTGATTAGGAAAAAGGATATTATATTCGAAGTTAAATTAACAAGATTTTGGACTGATATCTTTGTAAATTCAAGTAGCTCCTTGTTAACACCGGCCATGAGACAGATTCGAGGAAATTAAATACGTAGTTTCAGTTTACTGAATGTTACATTGTGGAACACTGCACATACTAACTAATAGGCATGTACTGGAGTACCTGCTCGCTGTAGCCCTATTTTCGCCTTATATCCGAGCAAACACCGTCGTGTTCATGTTTTTAAAGGAGGTATCTCGTCTAACCAAACTCAGGGACGTGATCTACTCAATAGCAGCGGGAGAGCTAAATTAGTTTGTTCTTAGGGTTTTTTACTAGATTGGCTTATTAAAAAAATTGGAGACTTTAACATTAACGGTATCAGTTTACATAAAAAATAAAATTTAAAATAGAATATACCGAGATAGATGTGCTGGCTTCATGCAGTCACCAAATTAACGATGAAATACGTAGCCTGTGAGTCATTTAAAACGTAATAAACATTTTATCGTTATACCTGATGATAAAAAGTGATCACAAGTCATAAAGAATGTCCAAGCTTCATTTAAATTCGTTGCCCTGAATAGATATACACTAGTTTAAACAGCTCGCTCTGATGTCATGTTATTATTATTATTAAGAGCCATTTGCAGAAACTTTTGACGTCCACATGAAGCGGCAATCAATGACACCGCCATCACATATCATTTCTCCTCTTCGTGTAATCCCTAAAGGACAGCGATTTGCGTCTTTGTTTACCCACGTGCCGAAAGAATGCAAGTGAAATGAAGGCGGCAAGGAGAAGCTTGGAGTGACAATCAAGGAGACGGAGTCGCTCAAGTAAACACTGGACCAAGGCAAGACCGGAATGAGGCCTAGTGTTTGCATAGAGGCTTCTTCAGCAAACATTCCAATGAATTGGAGTCTAAACTAAGCTGAACTATTTTCCTGGAAACGTACTTTACGGCAAGATTTATGAAAATGTAATGCCTTCAAGTCAGATGATTCGTACACTCACTTGAGTGTCCGTCTTGAGGAAAGAAGATACCCACTCAGTTTGTGCCCAGGAGTATAACGTGAGCTCACTGGAGCAAAGAATGCGGCGCAAACTTCTTGCTAGAAGAGATGTGATAAAGCCTCTAAATGGGGCGATAAACTGCATGCAACGAGGCAAGTATCGAGCTTTTCGCCAACATTGAAGCTTGAGTGAATTCGGAGCATCGAGTGATTAAATATTGAGCTCGGAAGATTCAAGCGCTCAAGAATATCAGCCTCAATTATTCTGAATGAAAGAGGGACCAAAATTCGGTATAATGCACGAGTATTAATCCTGCATAAATTTAGTAAAAAAAGGCACGATATATCATGAAGCATAACATTATGAATTATGTCGAAAAAATTCCGTTCCGTCTAAACAAATTACATTTAAAAACTGATATGTGAAACGGACAGATTGAATTTGAAGTTTTTGGGGATTGTGCTCTCAATTGTATATGTGTTGCCATCAGGCAGCGAAAGTGTGAGGGTGTTGTTCAAGTTAAAACATGCGGTTTTCTTGGCTAAGAGAGAAGACTTTCAAAGATTTCAGAGAAGGTGCAGCGGAGCACTAAGGCGTTAAGACCTAATCCAACGCTCTGGCCTCGAGGGAAGAGAGCTCATCGCAACAGTGAAGTCGCTGAAAAAGATTTTATTTTAGTGGGATGATGGGCGCCAGGGTGAAGGCAAGCCTCAGGTCGTCGAAACACCCGAGTTTAAAATGACAACATTTCACAAACGTGAGATGTGAAAAACGTGAGATGAGCAAGTGTTCTTTAGTGACATATGTTCTTGCTTCTGCAATGAATGATGCGATGGAAATGAGCCAAAAATATGTAAGGCAAAACACCAGTACATCAATGAAATTATACTATGAAGTGTCACTGTAAACTTTCATGTCGAACAACATCAGCACCATCGCTCCTGAAGCTATAAAAACATGGACAGTACTAGCGGCTGCCAAGTTAACGACATGCAATATTCGTGTACGACGATTCTACAAGAACTGGCATCAGGATCACCCATCAAAACTTTTTACGGTATCTGTAAGCACTCGTTTAAAATAACATCAGATGCAATTAGTGTCGGCAAATACTTGTAGGCATCACTTCAAGGTGGAATAACGGTATAATTTAGAAACAAAAGATAGTAATCGTCACCAGTTCCAAATATACTATGGATGTCAGTATCGAAAAGTTTACTTTGTATTTGTAGATGCTGGTTGAAAATGAGGCGTCATTTTTACCAGTATTGCCACGAAGTCAATATATGTATGTACGTTCAGTATCAGCTGGAGTCTAACGCGTCTCTAAAAAGCATATTTTGAACACTACGCCCATTGCATGTAATCAATCTTTGAGTTAGCCAGGTAAACAAGTACAAAAGATCAGTCACACCTGAAACTATTGGTCACGAATGTTGGTTTGTTGAAAAATTCAAAAACTAAGAAGGCAGAAATATTTCGAAGTTTTTAAGTCAATTTTGAGATGAAGCTGACTCAGATAGTCTTATTTGAGGGGTTAATTCAGATTAACTGTGAACTCTTCTCAAACTAAGAAGTGAAATTGCCATTAATTTAGATCCTGTGCTAGAAAATGTTCGAGAGAAATGGCGGCATAAATAAGAATCTAAATAAAATTTCAGGTTTTACTACACACAGAAAATAGTAAGTCAAAATTAAAATGTTACATCAGTTCTATTCGACAAATGAGTATTTATGTATCATTCTACACATTCATTTGCTTAATTTCTAGTAGCTTTAACATGTTGGTTTCAAGCGACTCTTCGAGCAAACGATAACGATACACAGCAGACCACTTCACTAATGGATACTGATAAAAAGAAGTTCATAGGATAGTAAAGATAAACTATTGCTATGCTTTCTATAAAAATTAGCAGCATCAAAAAATACTTTGAAAGTTAGGTTTAAAAATTAAAATTTTCGCTTGAACGAATAAACTGTGCCAACTGCATATTGTGAGCTCAAAGTTTCAAGAGGAATCTAATTCTGCTTAAATTAAGCAAAGCAAACACACTTGAAGTGTTCTGAATTAGCTGGATAAATAGCGAATGAAATAAAAATGCAAATACTAGGCATTTTCAAGCGTTCTATTGATGTACATTAGGTGACAAACTATGCTCTAATTGGACACGTACAATAGAATTAAAGCTGCTACGAACGGAAGCGAGTGCGTTGGTAGAACAAGTTCAATTCTTTCCTTGATTTTCTACCGGGATGAAAAATAAATAATTTATTCTGAGGCTGAAACAGACTACATTGCCCAATAAACCTTGAGTAATTGCACAGCTTAAGAATGATAACATTTCAAGTTAAAAATTCCTGAGAAATTATCGTGCTTTTTTATTTTATTGCCTTTGGTTACATCATTATTTTTGCGCAGAATGTATTTTAAATTTTACGAACATCGACAAAATGAGCATAACAAACCAAGAACAAGAAAACATCAAAAGTACTCACGTAATTCTTGAAGGACGTTCATCACGGGAGTGCAGCTTACCTGGAAATAAATGAGCCATTTTTGAGTTAGGTATTCAGTGAGAAGTTAATTATCAAAGAAACAGATTATTTACGAAGATTTTTCTCATTACTGGTTTAATTAGCACGCGGAAGCAGTTTGCTTATCTTACATTTTCAAAAAATGATAAACATATAAAAGAAATGCATCATAATTAAAACAGGAAAAATACATTACTAAACATTTCATTCTCACATGCTCACGCACGTGTCCTTTTTGCAGGGAAAAGTCTTTTCCTAGCATTTAACCCAGTTAACTACACTTCTACAAAAATGCTCCATGTTTGAAATTGAAATGCCAATGCAGATTTGAATTATTATGTAAACGCCAGGTCATAGTTTACTGTAGTGGCAGGCCACAACAAAGCGACGTTACAGGGGTAGAAGTTGCAGCCCTGTAGCTCTCAACGCCTCTATACTGGGCAAAATTAACAAGGGAACCAGCGGGAGCACATCACAGCTCCCTGGTTTACATGGGTATTGATATTGCAGCTCTGTTGGACCATGTTTATTGCCTCGAATAGCAGGGAGAGCTCAGCTCACGGGTACGTGTGTTAAAAAACGGATGGTTTTTGGACATGCTTCTGCATGAATGAAAACACGACGTCTGTCTGAGAATGCGGGCGGTAGAAGTGAGTGAACTTTTACTTAAAAAATATTGAGGTATTTATTAGTTTGTATATCACGTATCAGAGCTCAGAGTTTAACAAAATTTATCGCAACAAATTTAGCTTCCCAGTAGTATTCCCTCATGAACTGACTTCATGGAACTTTATATTAAATTCTTTCCACTTGTCCAGGGACACATGACATTAAAATGTTAGTTAAAATGTTTACCAAATATCCTGAACACGTGAGGAATTAATGACGCTGCTCATCAATATTTTGGTGCGCACCAATGAACTCAATGATTCTTGATGCGTGTAATAATTGCTCAACTCGACAGAAAAGAAGGACGGATCAGAATAACTTTACACCATTTCGGACACATGCATCCAAATCGTACTGAATCCAGCTCATTTGAAGCGTTGTGTTAACTTGCAGGTTCAGCTCGTCATTTTTTCATGCAAGTTATGTTTGTAACAACAAACTTACACTCAACTGAATAGTTGCATAACCAAAACCTGCTCAGCATTGGGTGACGAAAACCTGCCCTGAATTGGATGACGAAAACCTGCTCAGAATTGGATGACGAAAACCTGCCCAGAATTGGATAACGAAAACCTGCTCAGAATTGAATGACGAAAATATGCTCAGAATTGGATGACGAAAACCTGCTCAGAATTGGATTACGAAAACATGCTCAGAATTGGATGATGAAAACATGCTCAGAATTGGATGACGAAAACCTGCTCAGAATTGGATGACGAAAATCTGCAGAATTCAATAACGAAAGCATGGTCATAATTAAATGGTGATAATTTCAACTGCATTGTGTTGGGAAAAGCAAAAATTTTCTGATAAGCGTGACAGAATAGCTATATAAAACAAATAATTATTTCCCAAAGAACAATATTGTTTAAAAAACGAGACAAGACAGATGTTGCATACTTTTCATTCCAATTTTGGTTCAGAGCGAGAAGAGCTCACGAGGATGTGATGAGGCACGCAAAATTCGTAGAAATATAACGCAGTGTTGTGAAGCCACTTGACGGTGTAGTTCAATAGGAAATTTATGAACATTGCTATGAACATTACTGAACAGAATGCCACATCATACATTGAATGTTTAATAGCTATCTTTACATTCTTATGAAAATCAAGTACTCATACTAACACGCCATTTCATTTACAATTTTCGTGTATTAGCAAAATCATATACTCCAGGTATAATACTTGTCATAACGGATAACAATTTAGACTAAAAATAGTTATTTTAAAGTTACACAAGATGAAAAAATCTCCAACAGATATTACTAAAACTCTGTATATTAACAGAATTTTAGTCAAAAGACTGTTGAACCGGTTTAAATAAACTGAACAGGTAAAAAACAGGCTTAGAAATAGTCGTTTTGCAAATGCTAGAACCTAAAAATCGATAAAAACCACCAAAGAAACGCATAGAGAAAATCCGAGGCAATCACACAGAAATGTACGAGTAAAGAGGAATGTATTCGTTGGAACCATGTCCACCATTCACCACGAAGACTTCTCATTACAAACCTCAAAAGAAATATTTCTTATCTGGGAAAACCGTGGAAAAATCTATTGCATGAGCTGAAATCCTCCCTCGTATCAGCGAAAGGCCGCTATAGAACCTCGTGTTCAGAGATGAAAAGAAAATTGCTGTCTGCCAAGCAAAAATTAAAGTCACTCAAGGACACACAGCAGCGTCAGTGATGGTTTGGGCCTCAATCACTGAAACCAGAACAAGTCCATTGATTTTTGATGGAAAATTAGTTAAGTAAGAAAATTAACACAACACATTCTTACAGAGTTTTTGCGTTTTTGGGCTAAAAATTATTCAAAGAAAGCCAGTGGACATTTAAAAACAACTGGGTGTTCCCATATGAAACAAAAAATCACACGAAAGGTTGACATCCAACGTTCCCTACTACACTTCAGAGGACAAATGGCCTCCATCATCGCCAGACCTGAATTTCCTCGAATATGATAGTACTTAGTTAATGCTAGAAAGTGAGGTTCTAGTGACATCACCGAAATTTGAAGGCATTGAAGTCAAATCTCAAAAATGAATGAACGAAAACCATTCAGAAAGTTATTCGTGATTCTTGCAGGTCACATTGAATTTCATTCACATTGAGTTGAATAAAACAGATTCATTTCTAACTATTACATATTTAGTGACTTCTATCTTGTTGCACTGTTGCACATTATTTTCTATTTAAAAAACATTCGCTGGGAAAGTTGTAAAGTTAATTATTGAAAAACCCGTACTGAGTCCTACACAAATGAGGGCATAACATCAGCTTACAAATAATAGATACTTCATGCGAATAACAACAATTTTTAATACTGAATGTATACCATAATCTCTGAAAATAGTTACTAAATTTAAATAAAGATATATGAATGAATTATGTATTTCATAAAAAGATATCTTACAAAGCAACCAATATACACAAAAACCTATAAAAAAATCCCGTTACACGCTGCTTAATTATTACAGCAGGTAAATTCAATAGACTAGAATTTCACTTTCCAGCACGTGCAGAGGCCTGATTTATGTAAAGCTGCAGGGCTATATTTTCTTCAACGACAGAGCATCCAATAAAGTGTGGGAAGTATGGGAATAGGTGGGGGATGCGTGGAAAGCGTGGGAGTAGAATAGAATGAGGCTATAGGAACGAACCTTCTGGCTCCTTCTTGGGTCGGATAATCACTTCGATAATTATTCGGTTGTTTACCTAAGTCCCATGCCGTAATTCTAGCCGCGTCAACCATGGCGGCAGCGGGATTCGAACCCGGGTCTTCCCGCTCGCAAGCGGATTCGCTCACCAGTCGACCAAGCTGCCGATAGTCGATCAAGCTGGCGATGTAGGGTAGTAGGTGTGGGAAGTAAGGGAATAGGTGTGGGATGCATGAAAATAGGTGTAGGATGCGTGGGAACAGGTGTGAAAAGTGTAGGAATAGGTGTGAGAAGCATGGGAATGGATATGGAAAGAGTAGGAATAGGTGAGAGAAAAGTAGGAATAGGTGCAAGGAAAAGTGGGAATAGGTGAAACAAGAGTGGAAATAGGTGAGAGAAGAGTGGAAATAGGTGAGAGAAAAGTGGAAATAGGTGTGGGAATAAGTGTGGGAAGAGTGGGAATAGGTGTGGGAAGAGTGGGAATAGGTGTGGGAAGAGTGGGAATAGGTGTGGGAAGAG
>VCRD01001341.1:80316-144059 GCA_006783055.1 Trinorchestia longiramus
TAGGTGTGGGAATAGGTGTGGGAAGAGTGGGAATAAGTGTGGTAAGAGTGGGAATAGGTGTGGTAAGAGTGGGAATAGGTGTGGGAAGAGTGGGAATAGGTGTGAGAAGGTGTGAGAAGGTGTGGGAAGAGTGGGAATAGGTGTGGGAATAGATGTGGGAAGAGTGGGAATAGATGTGGGAAGAGTGGGAATAGATGTGGGAACCTTCGCATCATGGTCGAACTAATGTAAGCGCTAGCATTTTTCTTAATTTCCTCGAAACAAGATTTCCATATTCATTGGCGTGCATTCTACATACACAGATGCCTTTGAAGTTCCGGACCTTGTAATGAACTTCTCTGCTCTGTAAACTCGGTTCTCGGAACTTGATGCAAAACTTGAAATATTTGTTCATTTAATCAGCATCGCTTGATGACCGTATACCTTGGTAGCATAAAGACTAAGACTTTTACATACTCCATAAGTTGAAAACATAGCGCCCATGCCAGCCATGCGGTGCCCCACTGAAAGCTCCTCCTCACTTGTACGAGTTAGTACGACGTCCTAATGCAGTTTTGTGGCGGCTGTGCGGTCAGGACGCAAGCAAGAAGGGCAGAAAATCTTTATTCTAAGCAAGAGTAACTTCAGGTGTTACTCAGAAGCTACTTCCTTTGGTAGAAATGAAATCAGCAGCAACTCTAGCCAAACACCTTAATCAGTAGCCGTTATCACTAGCCCTTATCACTAGCCCTTATCACTAGCCCTTATCACTAACCCTTATCACTAACCCTTATCACTAACCCTTATCACTAACCCTTATCACTAGCCCTTATCACTAGCCCTTATCACTAGCCCTTATCACTAGCCCTTATCACTAGCCCTTATCACTAACCCTTATCACTAGCCCTTATCACTAACCCTTATCACTAACCCTTATCATTAGCCCTTATCAGTAGCCCTTATCAGCAGTCCCTATCAGTAGCCCTGATCAGCAACCCTAATCAACAATAATCCTGCATTAAAAGATTACATTACAATAATCCTGTGTTAAAACATTACTCTACTATAAGCCTGCATTACGAAATAGACACACAAATATGTCTAACAATAACACGTCGAACATAAAAATCCAGTAGCAATGCATTCAAATAAAAACCTTCTTCATACAGACTTCTCATTACACAAACCAATTTATAAAATCTGTAAACCAATTTATATTAAACAGGTCATGTGAAGAATAAATTTCATCATATAGAAAGATTTGTGAGGCTTAAGGCTGCATAACACGCTTGAAAATCGACCATTAGACTTTTCTTATTCATTTGGGAAATTAATTTTCACAACGCAATTAGAATTGGTGCTAAACTTCAGTAATACCATTTGCCTGAACCGCGGGCGCTACTGAAGCAGTCCTGATGTAAGCGTCTGGGCACAACTGGCCAGCGTCTGGGCACAACTGGCCAGCGTCTGGGCACAACTGGCCAGCGTCTGGGCACAACTGGCCAGCTGGCAGTATTTAAGTATTTAGGATACAGGCTCACGGATTTAAATACTCTAATTCTTCCTCTTGACAATTAAATGAACTAAAATTTTACTCTACTTGGAAGCGTCTATATTTTATGTAGCTGTTAACTGAATGAAAGTCTAATTAATGAAAGACAAAACAGACATTATTAAGTAATTCCTTTGGCTATCCTGTTAATAACTAATTATTTTAATTTAAGGTCAGGTAATATCAGTACTAATCATCATTTAGTATCAACTCCTGAAGAGTTAACTTGACATGGAATTTACCAATGAATAATTTTAAAGTTAGATGAATCTTTATTTTATTTTATATATAAAACAATTTTAAAATTCTTGCACTTAATTAAGCCATGAAAGTCCAAGAATTATTCTTTTCCTTGATAGAGGGAGCTTTGCCATGTTGCCCAAGGTAGAACAGGCGTTTTAAAATATTGATACAAATTAAAGTTAGACTGAAACATACCTGAAAGCAGTAGCTGGTTGTCAAGTTGGGCGATTTCGATGCCGATGAATTACTTCACACGTAGGATTTCTCTTCTTGCTTGAACTGATGTAATTTTGTTTGTTTCAGCACACAAAACGTATCAACACTCCACAAAGATAAGAAGGCGTCAGAATGTTCTCGATGGCGTCAGAATGTTCTCGATGGCGTCAGAATGTTCTCGATGGCGTCATGTTATCGCTGCAGCCAAGTTCCGCAAGGCTAAAACTTTACACGAAACTGTACGAAAATTTTTAAACAATAATTCTGAAACACATGATTACAAGGACAAAAAAAGAGCTGCCGTTTCGCTGACCATGTTAAAATACAAATTTTTCCGATTAAAATTCAATACCTCATTAGGTCCAATCTGGAATAACTATTTCATGAGGAATTATTGCTTTAAAAACTTGCTACAGTAACTTTAACAGCGATTAAACCATTACGAGAGATGAGAAATAATATCTAACTTCCCCCAAATATTTATGAAAATTTAACCAACGCAAACCAATTTAGATTTTAACTGGAGTACAAGCTGGCTAGTTCGAGCATAGCGTTTCACAATAAACAAGGATTCTAAAATGCGGAATTCGATAAGTGCGCGTCTTTGTTGCGCGTAGACTGATGTACGACCGCTGAAAGCAGTCATGTATTTGTAGAACAGAGTTACTATAATATTTCTATCAGAAGTGTGCTGAACAGGGGAGTTTCTTTTCATGAGAACCAAGCTCTAATAAATATTCCATTAAAGTCTGTTAGGGATCACGGGGATGAAAGGGAAGATCGTTTTAGAAGCATAAATGCTCATAATTTCTGATCTGACCGCTCGACATCCAAACTCGTATAGAATTCTTATGTTTTTCCAAATTCAATCTAAAAGTTAGTAAGTGTGTATGTCGGCTGAAATTGGCTGTGGTTGATGAGGTTTCATTCATTTTGTTATCCTAGGTTAGATTTTGTTGCCATATTCTCCTGATAGTCGTGTTTAAATGTACTGAATACATGATCCTTGTAAAAATAATAATTCATCCTAAAATGTTTCATTTCAGACAGCGATGTGGATGTTTCACATCCGAGGTATATTTTCTTTGACTTACATGATCATGATTTACAAGGTCGCCCTGAACTTAGTTCTTTTTGTGCGTGCAATTAAATTATCAGCAAATTGCATTAATTATTAAACATGATTCTTCAGGCGAGGTCTACTCTACATATCACTAAGCTGGTTAAACATTTTAGAGAACTATTTTAACCTAAAAAGATTTTACAAATCATTTCGTTTTTGAAAAATGGGCTACAGACATTTTGGAACAGAGTGCTCATCATTCCATAGCAGCTCATCATGCTCTACATCAAATATTTTAGTAGGAACAAAATTTTCAGTTCAAAGATATTTACTGATTTTGAAATCAAAATATGTCATGTGAATAAATTCATATGAATAAATGAAAAAAGGCAGCTCTTGTGTAACGTCATGAGCGATTAGTTAAAAAAAAGACGATAGACAATAATGAAAGTGATGTAGCTGTACATAACGAGAAAATGAGAGAGAGATAGCAAGACAATAATTCATATTTAGGTTAATTGTTTATTTACATGTTCTACAACGACGCCAAATCTGAGCGCTTTGTAGCACACACAATCATGACAATACAACTGAAGTTAGTAAAAAACAACCGACGAAACCTTCTTATTTTCACAGTTCTAAGAAATTTATCAATAGCTCACACCTCCTCAGTCAAATACTAATAAATAAAGAATAACTAAGATTTCATTTCAATACGATTTTCACCATGTTATGTTTAGCTTATTTCGCCTTATGTAATATCAATGCGTAAAATATTTACAATAATGGTAGGAACTGCAACTGCTCTCTAGTTTCATTGATAGGATCCACTGAGATGTTAACACAGTCGTTCAGTGCACTCATAGGATAGGTTTTATTCTACAAATAAATCCATATAAGCTCTAGGCGAATAAATTCAAGACCGTAGCAACGTAAGTTACAAGAAGAAGAGTTAAAGGAGTTCTAACGCCTTAAGTTTTTAGCGCCTTAGAATGTGAGTTTACACTTTCTTTCTCACATTAACTGCAACAAAAATAGAGCAACAATGGCTGCTAGAGAAGTTCTTTAAAAAGAGTGAACATAAACAAATTCAACACTGCTTGCTTATTTTCTTCCGCTCATGGAAATTCGTAAAACTCAATACACCACACAAGAAAGCCACACGCAGCAACCAGCTGAAGTGTAAATACAGAAGATTTAACTTGTTGAAAACCAGAGAAAAAGTTAATGCTGTATGGTCAACCTAGGCACAAGCAGGAAAATTAATTCATTTTTCACTACTAATTTTTTTATGAACTGCTCGTTGTATCCCCGGAAATTGTAAAATTTCCAAAATTCACAAAGACTGACAGTATCAGAATACTATTCTCTAAATCCCTATTTAACTCATTAATTTAAGTACACGCACTCACTAGTTAAATGCTTCCTGAAATGATAACATATTTTTAACGCAGAATAAGCAACTGAAAGTTCATTATATCACTGAAATTCCCTGTGATTTCTCTGGTAAATATTTACACTGTTCTTCAATACCAAGTCGATTATCAAAAGGACTTAAACACACATGCAAGAATTTTGCTGGTCGTGGGTATAAACGTGAAAAACTTTCAAGCTTTTTCACTTTGGGCTGAACAATAACAAGTTTTTCCGTTCCTTTGCAAAAAGAGATTTAGTGTTACAGCTATTTATTTGACAATGCATGCCGATCTTCCAAATAGCACGCGATCGAAGGGGTCTTTCTTGTACAGCATGGCTTGCAATTTTGCTAACCATAAAATATTTTCTGGCCAGCCTAGCAACTTATCATTTTGTTATATTCTTTTGTGAAGGCTGAATATAGATAAAGTATTTAAGGGATGACATCTTTTGTTGCGGACGCAGTCGCTTGTTACAGGACGATGTAAGCTTCTTCCGAGCATGAACTGCGTTTCCTTCAGTACTGCGGACCAATTGTTTCCATCGAGGAACTTAAGATAAAAGATGATCCGCTTAACTCAGGCTTCCAACACAATGAACTGCTCTCTTTGTGAGCCCAATTGGAATAGCGTGCACAGAAAGAGATGGATTTCTACAGACTGCGTGGGAAGAGACGACGGATTACGCATGCAATTTACGAGACCATAGCTAGGATTGCGCCCGGTACTGCAAAAAAAATCGAAAAAAGGTAACTACAATATAAAAAAGTATGCCTTTCTCTTTTGTCGGTGTACTTTCAAGGTTTTGAGCAAATTTTTTAGTCATTTCAATAGGACGTTTGCTCAGTCAACTTTGAATTTTTCTCATTATAAGACTTGAGACGTTCAAATTCGGCACGTCATAGATTAATCAACACAAATAAATAGGCAATAGATGTGATGCTGGGTATCAAACTTCCGGTTATTTTTTTGCATTTTAGTAAAACGGAAAACTTAACCTGCATATGTTGTTGTAATGCATAATTTAAATAGATGTGCATTAAGCATAATCTAATATCAAGTGCGTAGAAATTTCTGGTTTCAGTCATTCTACTCACGGTTTGTACTAAATTCGGACATGGTATAGCTGACAAAATTTTTATGCTATTCCGAGAATAAAAACCAACTTCTCTTAGGTTCACTTCCATTGTCTTAGTTCTGAGAATATTGAGGACAGACTTCAACCTTGATCATTATGTGTAAAAAAAGTAGCTCTGTCAAACCATCGGCACACTTCATCAATCACTCTCATATAGAAAAAGCGGTGGTAAAGACACTGGTTTTCAGGTCCACTATACCTTTCTATCGCTGAGATAAAGCACAAATTTAATTTACAGTTGACAGCGACAGTTGGTCTGGACACTTGTCTCAAAGCGGCCCTTCCAGCCTTGAACGAGCGCCAACGAGTGGTGCATTCTCTCTGTACATCTGAATTAATCGCAGTGCATTCTCTCTGTACATCTGAATTAATCGCATTGCATTCTCTCTGTACATCTGAATTAATCGCAGTGCATTCTCTCTGTACATCTGAATTAATCGCAGTGCATTCTCTCTGTACATCTGAATTAATCGCAGTGCATTCTCTCTGTACATCTGAATTAATCGCAGTGCATTCTCTCTGTACATCTGAATTAATCGCAGTGCATTCTCCGTATATATCAGAATTAATCGCAGTGAATTCTCCGTATACATAAGAATTGAAGGGTGGACAGCACTAGTGGACTACTTGCATTTTTTCCCACGGGAAAAAATGCAAGTAGTCCACTAGTGCTGTCCACCCTTCATATAGTAAACTACTGGATCGTAATCGCCTCTGTCAGCGCTGTGTTAGCGACAGCACGGAAGTGGACTACTTGCATTTTTTCCCGTTGAAAATATATTGTATTAACCACGGGAAAAAGTGCAAGTTGTCCACTAGTGCTGTCCACCCTTCAATTAATCGCAGTGCATTCTTTGTCTATACATCTGAATTAATCGCAGTGTATTCTCTGTATACATAAGAATTAATCGCAGTGCATTCTCTCTTTCTACATAAGAATTAATCGCAGTGCATTCTCTTTTTATACATAAGGATTAATCGCAGTGCATTCTCTTTTTATACATAAGAATTAATCGCAGTGCATTCTCTTTTTATACATAAGGATTAATCGCAGTGCATTCTCTTTCTATGCATAAGAATTAATCGCAGTGCATTCTGTTTCTATACATAAGAATTAATCGCAGTGCATTCTCTCTCTATGCATAAGAATTAATCGCAGTGCATTCTCTCTTTATGCATAAGAAATAATCGCAGTGCATTCTCTTTTTATACATAAGAATTAATCGCAGTGCATTCTCTCTCTATGCATAAGAATTAATCGCAGTGCATTCTCCGAATATATATAAGAATTAATCGCAGTGCATTCTCTCTCTATGCATAAGAATTAATCGCAGTGCATTCTCCGAATATATATAAGAATTAATCGCAGTGCATTCTCTCTCTATTAATCGCAGAGTTACTTCCCAAGCTCGGGAGCCGAGCAACAGCAAATAACAATCATGTTTTTTACATGCATCTCAAAATTTCAGTATTTGTTTGAGGTCATTCAATTAAAATCGTTTTAAGAAGTGAACTATAAATATATACGATAAAAAACAATGCTCAAAATTAAATTCGATAACAATCTACGAATTTGATTGCTTTAACAAGCGCTTAAAGGTGAGTCTTGAGGCACAAAGCGTTTGAAAACCTGGTAGCGATTTTGCGGAGCTTGTTCCTAAAGTCAAGTGCACGTTCACAACGTCAGGTCAACAGGACACGAAGCACAGCATTCATAATTGAAGGGTGGAAAGCACTAGTGGACTACTTGCATTTTTTGCCACAGGAGAAAATGCAAGTTGTCCACTAGTGCTGTCCACCCTTCATATAGTAAACTACTGGATCGTAATCGCCTCTGTCTGCGCTGTGTTAGCGACAGCACGGGAGTGGACTACTTGCATTTTTTCCCGTGGAAAATGTATTATATTTACCATGGGAAAAAATGCAAGTAGTCCACTAGTGCTTTCCACCCTTCAATTCAAAGAATTAGAGCATAAAAATATTCGTATATCGTTGACATGTAAAGGGATTTTAGATATTGTAACATTGAAACTCTCTATATTACGAGTTAGTTTTAAATTATCATTCAACTGTTTGAAGAGGCCATTGAACTTATTAACTACGTGTTGCTCAGAACTCAAGCCATGGTATTGTGAGGAAACTGAACGTTATTCATAAATTCATGTTAGGAACATTTACAGTGTCTTTAAGAAACAGAACAAATACACTTATCAATAGCTGGGCGCAAATTTAGGGTGCAGATGCCTCAAAGACATAAATATATGCATTATGAGTATATACGTAGGTACTCATTAGTTGAGAGTACTCATATACGAATATACTCTCCAGTTGCAGACAAATCAGAACCAACTTTCTGACTGGTGGGCAGAACGAACGTACGGAGCTAAAGAAGTGCACACGAAAAAGTACGGGGTACTTCATTCTAGGAATTCAAAAAATAATTTTTTTAGGGAAGCGTAAATAAGAAATGTTGATAGGCTAGAGTTGGATTTGCTAGCGGAATCTGATTGGATACCAATTTTCGGGAACATAAAAAAGTTTGACATGCATGAACTTATTGATAACTTATTTCCATCGAAGTTCATTTCGGTAGATTTCTCTCTTGACTCCCATCCAACACCCCACTTATAACTTATATTATTTTCAAGAAAATACACACGTGATGAAATTGATCCCTGATTATATCGAACTTAGCTACATACGTAGATGTCTGTGTTTGCTCCAGGCTTACATCTATTTGAGAGCTTAATATCCCATGAAATCCTGCCTGTGCAAACAGTCTGATTAATTCCATTAATTCCATATCAATGGTTAATGGAAGCGAGAGAATTTAGCCGGCTTGACAGAGTACTTAAATGTGAGCTCCATCAAGAGTCTCTTATTTACGAGCTGATGTCTAACATTATGACTTAATCTCGTATTTACAGAGAAATGAAAGGGTGGACCCGTTTCAAACATATTTTGCTATGAATTTGAAATGTTTGAATGGCAACATACATATGCAAAAAAAAATTTTTGGATTCCGCAAATGCGAGAAAGCTTTCTTAAGTAATGAGCTTTTATTCGAATCATTAACACGACAATGGGATTTGTTATGGAATATTTCAAATGAATCTTAAATTGAACTGCACTAAGTGAGTTCAGATAATCTGCGTTTGCAATACTCCTCAGCTCGAATATACGTCTAACTTAAAATATTTCGATTGCATGTTATAAGCTCGAACAAGGAGTATTGGACTCGACTAAGTTGCTTGAGTTTAATTTAGAACATTGTTTTATTAGTTTAATCAGGAAGCCCCGCACCGCGCTCTTGCTGCTGGACTTTGGCCTTCATGGGCTCTCAAAAAAGTTTCCAGAAGATAAAGATTTATGATCCTTGAACTTTGTCGGCCGCAGATATTAGAGACCTCGACCTTCTCTACCACACATCAATTTCATAGCTAAAATATCTGAAAGACTTTCTGTGTTTCCCAGAAGTGTTTGCCGAATAACAAAAACTTCTGACTTAGATTTTCCTGTTGAAAGAGAATAAAAAATCTTGTTTCTGAAATTTGAAGCAAATTCTTTTCGCAGTTTTTCTAAAAGGTAACTTGGGATAACAATGCAATTGATTTTCAATATCACATTCCTGTGATTTTATCACATTCCTACTATTGTGTTCGATGCCTTAAAAATAATCTGAAACATGTGTGTGTTCATATTCTCTTATTCTGAAAGATGTTCATAGTTTTCTTGGATTTTATGGTATTCCATACGATTAAAATAATAAGTAATGATTGCTGGAAAAAATCATAGATCCGATATGAGTTATAAGTTATAAAAAATGTAACTTACCATTTTTAGACATTAGAACTAAATCTAAAGCAATATTCTTACAAGACTAATAAGTACAGACTGATATTTTAGAATAATCAGAGAAAAAAAACAGAGGAGTTCAGTTCACTGTGTTGTACGTGCACAATAATTTTCGAAATTTTATTAAATGTGCTGTGAATTCTCAGTCAAAATTTTATATACGTTTCAAGAACATTTAATAGCAAGTAATACAAGATGCCGGAATTTTGGTTTGAATTCTTACGTGCCAGGACGGCAGAGCAACGTGATGCCCAGACCATCTGTTTATCTCGTCATGGCGTCTGAAAATTTCTGGCCGATCTTTTTTCCTTGGGAAGGTCTGAGGCAGTTGACCAAATTGCGAGGCCGCGTGGCATTCCAGCACTTAATTTCAATTAAGCGCAGACTCATTTAGTATTCTGGGCTTGAGGATTGCTCTAAATTTATGTACTTCAAAGGGGAGTTTGTGAGGGCGCTAGTCATTACACAGCTTCCGGGTAGCGGCAACCCTCCACCCAAATACGGCAGTGTGAATAATTAATGACAATTCAGAGACCGAAATGCAGTCTTGCATTCTGTTTACCCTCTCGGATTTCAGGTGTAGGAATTTCGCTTCTGTGGTCAGTGACTTCACCCAAATTAACAAGTAAAACCAACCAACAAGATTCGTGCTAACGGAAAAAAACATTTACTTTGCAGGTCTCCCAATTCCATCTAAGAATTACAGTAACTGGAAGATGGAACAATGATGCAGTTGAATTCTATCAGGCACTTATGGCACGATGTGTAAATGCCACCTTCCTTAAAGTCAAGAGGTGCAAAATTGCATTGTCTTTTGTAATGTATTCGATCAATTTGAACTCCAACAAACTCTGCCAATAGGAAACTTTCATATGAAAGATCTCTCCATGTAAAGAAAAGGCAAAAAGTTTTTGAACCAATAAATTTCGATAGAAACCAATTGATCATATTCAGCAGAAATAGACTGAAGGTTATTGAAAAATTTGCGATGACAACAGGGCAGCTTTGACAGATTTCATCGAGACTTCGGAGCGTGTTTCAAGCACCGCTTCTTGGACAAGCCAATAAAATTTTATTTGTCTCCTCACAATAAGGAAAGATTGATAATTTCTGACAGTAGAGTGGCAGGGGAACAAGAATTATACGGTTCTTAAGAGAGTAAAGAACTTTAGAGGAATTTTTTTAGCGTGCACGTCTTGCCTAAAAAATTTGGCTGACGCCCAGACCGGACTTTGCACGACGCTGCAAGATGAGGGGAGACGAAGGCTTTGTGTATACGGCACAGAAAACTCACCTAAATACAAACTAAAATAATGAAACATCTCGAATGGGTTCTCATTTGGAGCAATTATGAAGGATGAGGGAAACTGGTTAAAAGGACGAAAACAAATCTGATGTTCACCTAAGTTCGGTAATAAAACATTTTTCCTTAGAAATTCAAATTGGTTGTAGAACTTGAGGCATTATCGTTGACGAATTACTGAATAATTACTACGTATATAAGAACCACTTTTATATCTAGGAATTGAAACATTAGACCGTCTTTGAAGTGAAGTGAAGTATATGAAACACAATTACATGGTCTCGAAGAAAAAGTATGCCTTAGTTACAGACCTTGCTCCTCTCAGGGACAGTAAAAATGAGTAAAATGATATGATCTACTCGTTAAAATATGGGAAGTTTTAATGTGAGATTGAGTGGTGAAACAACGGAAGAAGTGAAATGTTTCGAACGCTTTGGTTTCTGCATCACTGTAAGAACAGAGAGTGACACAGGAGCGAGATGGGGACAGAAAAGAACGTGTTATCAGACGAAGAAAGTTTGGTATTTGATAAATGCGTTAGAAATGAATTCGTTGACAAAGAGAGCCATAGTTCACGTTAGTTTGTCCCGATCAATTCTTATTTCGGACTGTTATCTAATAGGTGGCACTTCCAATTTGCAATCTAGTGTATAATTCGCATGAGGGAATGTTACATTTAAAAAAAATTGATAGTATTTAACTTAAATCTGTAACAATCTCTGATTTAATATTTGTTTACCAATTTTTATATTCGTAAAATGAAGACTTCAAACGGAAAATGAGCAATTTTGAAATATTCAATACTGTAAAGATTCTGCACGGTAGTTCAGCAAACCTGTAATTCTAAAGTTATTTCTCGTATTTTGTTCTGTAACTAACTTTTTCAGTTTGGATTCTTTTAATATTACGTTTAAAATAAAAAATAAATTTCAAGTTTTGAGCTACATGGTTGAAAGAAAATTGGAACATCCTAATTCCCCATTTTTCTTTATTAATCGAAATTTAGAGGAACATCCGTCTAGCGCAGATCGACCATCACTCTTTCTGGTTTTGATGAAACGAAGGTGAAGGAAAGACAGAAAAGAATGTCTGTAATAAGAAATTTATCGGACAGCGTATTTCACGATGTTTTCAGGCAGTTTTACACATATTGAAAAATTCAACGATTAATGGACCATTAAAAAGCCGATACCGTCATGTTCATGTATATTGGGTTTAAAAGGTGAGGATCTCGTGTAGTGCATGTGAATTGGTGGGTAGAGCAGCATGAGTGATATAGGAAAAAGGGCATTTTACAGGATTTTTCTGAGAGTACGCCACACTTCTAAATGATTTGCTATTGCTTAGTGGCCAGTAAAGTTCTGACGCAGCTTGCTTTGATCACCCAATCATTTCACACGCATCCAATCCTTCATTTTTTTGTAGTATTTCGTACATTGATATTTTTAAGAACTAGTATGAATATTAGAATAGGAGTGATGAATACCTTCGTTCCGTGGAGGATAACCAGAAACAGGATGGTTTCATTCGCCGGCCTAGTCTCCCAGCCTCAAGAGTCAGGATCATTGACTGTGAACCAACATTGCTCGCAGTTTTTGAATAAATCTCATTTTCTTGATAAATGGGGAAAACTTTATAATACATTTTTATATATTATTATTTTACTAATTGTGGGGATAGCTGAGTATGTAATCTGAGCATAACAGAACAGTAATACATGCAGAAGATTTATGTTTATAATTTTTCCAGTGGGCATACTTTTCTTGCCCATTCCTGATCCTTACCAAAGTTTCGAGCAATTCTCTCTTGATTCCGGAAAGTTTTCCGTGGCTAAAGTTTATATCGGCCACGAAATATTTAAGGACTTAAAAGAATGTGATAGATTTTTTTGCTGCGCAACAATCGCACTCTAACGAGAGAAGTTCACGCCAGAACGCGCCTAGGTCACGCCACTGCCGCCGTGCTCCAAATTTTCCACAATGTCTCTCTTCAGCGGCCGAGATTGCGTGTTTTATCGTCACTGAACCACCAATCGTCAACCACTGAACGGTCATGCTAGGAGCTAAGAAATGCTGCTGTTCCACACTATTGTATGCAAAACGATCGTACGTGATAGGTTCTGAAAAGAAATTTAATTTTTTCGAAAGCAAATATTTAGTTTTGGTTTGCAGACACAATTTATCGCATGAAATAGTATTCGGAGGGAAGTTTTATTGTACGAACTCATTTTTTTTATATCAGATTTTTCCCATTGTGGGTAGACAGTGCTAGAGCAAACAAATGATGCATGGTAGGAGGTTTTAGCAGAACATAAAGTCCTGAATAAATTTACGTTATCTCTATTTGCCTGTGAAATGCAAGGGTAATTACTAGAGCATGAGCAGCGCCACTTTAAATCGATTGCGATACTGGCTGTGCATTAATATTCATGTGAAGTGGTTGGCATGCGAGTCACGCGCTCTTCATCAATGACCTGAGAGCAAACTCGCCTTTAAAGTTACTGATAACTCGAATTTTCACATACATACATACATACATAAGCCTAATTTAGTGACCCTGCAAATTGTTCAGATACTAAAAGATACCGCCTGATGACCATATTCATGAGAAAATAATAAATGAAATAACAAATAGAATAAATTCTTAAAGTTCTGAACGTATCATGAAACCAGTTATGAATAATTAGAAAATAAGCGGTCTCTCTTAATTACAAAAAACAACCAATTGATGATTCATAGACAATGCTCTGAAAAAAATTATAAAAGTTTATTTAGCATCAGGTTCATTTACATATATATATATATATATATATATATATATATATATATATATATATATATATATATATATATATATATATATATATATATATATATACATATATATATATATATTTATGAAATTATTTTTAATCATTCGTGTAGATTTTTGTATGATGCTGCAAGCAATTTCATCCTCGTTGAATTAGCACTGAAAGCAACGCTGTTTTTTTACATGCGATAAGGTGTAAAGATGATAATTATGTGAAACTTCTACTTAAGGAGTCTATGTAGTATAAGAGACAAGTCTGTAATTTTCTCTTTTGTTGTTTGTGTCCTAAAATTATTATTGATAAAACGCTATGAGGATCTACCTACATTTAATCTACGAAAAAACTGTATGGCTATGGGGAAGGAGTCATTCGTTATTTTGAAAAACTTCAGAGTTATGAAGAAATGTGCAGACCTACAATTTATAATCTGCTCCATCTTCTCTCTGCAGAACAGAAATAATATCAGCGATTCGCATTCAGGTTACATTTTATGAAAGTTTCTCGGAGCTTGAAGTTCAAAACAGATGGCAAAGCATCAACGTTGTTTCATCTCGTCTGACGCTTGAGGGTTGCACACGACAGCCAATCAAACCCAGCACAAACTTCTCTCACTAACTTGAGTTCTGCTCACCGTGACACCTTAACTCACGAGAAACGTATCACAAGTTGTAAATGAAACACGTATCGCGTTTGAGGAAGAGGAGCAGGCTTAACTTTGTCCAAACAATACAACAAAGAATGTGCCGTCGATAAAATATATTGAAACCTAGGTTTAAACAGGTAAAACCTAGATGATTAAATTAAATTTGATGGTAGATATAAGGTGATCGTTAACAGTGTTTTTATCTATCTATTCTAGAAAATGGTATGAGTGTAGCTTTGAAATGCAGTGCTAAACAAACTAGTTAAAAACATATAGTGCATTTACAATGATATTTGTGGAAAAACACTCAAAAGAATTCACATTCATTTTCATTATTATGTGCAAACATGCATGTATATAATTTTCTTTGTCATGTAGAAATACAAGAAGATTCAAGGATATTTCTCGTTGTCAGGTTCGCTTTTAGCTGCAATCGTATCGTGTATTCTAGACATTTTTTAGTCACTTCTTCAGTTCGTCTTCTTTTGAGCTTCGTCAATACCTCAATTACCTCGTCTTGTAATGGCTCAGTAGAACTCAATGCTATGCTGGTTGGTTTTTGTATAAATTTGATTTGGTATAGTTGTTTGAATGTTGAGATCCGAACTGCGTGGATACCAGAAGTGAAAAAGTTTCTTTCACCTCCTCTACATTATTTCACAAGCAAATTAAAATATCAGAAGTTCAAACCAAAATATTTGAAGTTTAAATGAAAATATTTGAAGTTCAAATTAAAATATTTAAAGTTTAAATCAAAATACCTGAAATTCAACTTGAAATGCCTGAAGAATATATTCGATAAAATGTGGCTCAAGTTAAGTTATGAAATTACCATATAATGCGTTATTTAAATTACTTTGATAACATGGAAATTTAACTATTAAGTCATGGTATGAAATATACTAGCATTATAGAGCTACAATTTTGTGAAACTTTCTCTGAACCATTCTTACTTTCCTCACCCTCGAAGAAAATTGTAGATGATTTGAAACATTCATTTTGATTACTTGTTTGTATATTAAACATTTCTATTTACAATAAACAGTAAAATATTTTCGTTATAGATAGGTCATGAAAATATTTCACAATCGTCTTCTATCGTTTTGCTAGGTGAAAAAGTACAAATAATTCAATAAAATTCCTGCAAAATTGTAGTTTTAAATATGCCAGCTTGTATATTACATACCAACAATTAAAGATTAAATTTCAATTTTATCAAAAGAAAAGAAAATTTCATGGTACATAACCATTTCATAATTTTATTCGAACTCTATTTGTTCGAATTTGATCAGGTATTTTAATTCAAACTTCAAATACTTTAACATGAAATTCAGATATTTTGATATGAAATTCAGATATTTTAATCTGCTGGCAAAAAAAGGATATGCTTTCTTAAAAAATGTCATTGTTTGCCGATTCTTGGATCACAGTCCATTCAAATGTGTTGAGCGCTTTGGTAGTAAGTATGATCAAGTTTTTGATGTAGTTATGGTAAATTATAATCATAGTACGAAGATAGAAAAGCGTCGTCTCAATCATGCCAGAAAGTCGAAACCACACAGTGATTATTTGTTGCTAAGCTCCTACAGTTTTTCAATGACTGACAGGCACCAAATAATTCTTCTATCGCCTTTGGCTTTTCTATGCTTAATTCACTGAAGAAATTTTTTTCTACTGAAATGAGTATTTTATTCCATAATTGTGACGTGCTCGCAGTCACGTAACGACGAGCATGGAATGCGTCCATCACGTTCTCGTTATAATAGAAACATTTCCGTGTGGTTCACAGACTGACTTCATCAACCTGCAATTAAAATTCCTGGAAGTGATGATGGGGGGCACTTGCAATTTTTTCAAAGGGGAGTTTTCCTCATTGACTTTACTGAATTTGGGCACATGATCATTCAATCTCCATTTAAAATTCTTAAGCTGAAGTCTAACTAAAGGTGGACGACAAAATTTAATATCCTACCAATTTCCATAAATTATCTGACTTTTTGAACTGAAGCTTTGACGCATTTACTTAGTTTTCTGTTATAAAAACTACGGCCGTTGACAGTTCGTGTTCTGATTTCACAGCGAGTTTCAGAAATTGATGACATTTGAGTCTCAATTGTAATTAAAAGGAAAATTAAGCATATATTATACGGTGAATAAAATTTTAAAATTAGTCTTTAAAATGGGGTGAATAAGGATTCAATTTCTTCAAATGGGTGAGTAGAACTGACTTAGGAGAGTGATAGGCGTTATACACTTTCGCTTCATTTAGTGAATATTAACAGGGAACTTTCTTTTCCACACACTGAAAAAACGCTTCTTTTTCAAACTAAGAGATAGTTGTTGGTTGATAAAATAATATTTATAAAGGGATTTTTTGTAGTGGTGTGCACAAATTCAATTGTTGAGTTTTTCTCTACCTTTTCAAGTTCTATTTCTGTCTAAACAAAGTGAACACATTGCCAAATGAAGAGTAATTTTATTTTTTATTATTTTTATCATTGCATGCTACTTATTTTTATCCCTGCAGCTACTTTGAATTTTGAAGGAACAACTGTAAAAATGCTCGGAGAAACAATTCAATCACCTGATCCTAATCACTATCATTAAGTTTTGAAAAGTCAGTTTGAAACAATTATAAGACACTTGTTTCACTGCAAGGTTAAAGTTGCATGGGGGGATAAACAAGCCTGAACAACAATAACTCTTTGAAAGTTTTGACGTTGCATGAAAGGCTCACGCTGTAGTGCTGCAGCTTAATTAGAATTATGAGGAGCAATGAAGCAAAGCGTCGAGGTCTCAAACTTGTCCGAGGGCTACGATTTACATCGACAATTATCCCACGAACTCATCAGAACTTGACAAGGAAAGTTAGTCCAGTTACCGACCGCTTGAGCAGAGCCAACTAAGCTGTGCGACTGGAAAGTTACTTGGCATTCCGAAGACGTCTTGAATCACACGACTTTCAATCTCGCAGTAACGAATATGAGGCCCTGGCCGGGCCGGTCTGTAGGCCAGCGCAGGTCTGTTTGCTACAGAAAGATTTCTTCGTTTTATTTCTTCTGTGTTGAGGGGCTCTACTTTGTTTGTCTGGAATTCAATTGAAATCTAGCCAATGAAGTGTGTGTAGTTTTCAGTGAAAATATTTGCGTTTTTATTTGTGGGTTCATGTTTATACGAGATATGTGTGCAGTTGCTGTTTTGTATTAATTTCGACACATTTATTTGCAGATTATTGGTGTAGTATTTTCTTGTATTTATTCAAGCAATGCAATTATTAGAGAAATGTTACTATTACTCTGTTGTTTGTATGGTTTATTCTGTGGGTTTAGAAGCTAAACACACCGGTTAAAAAAGTGTGCTTAGATTACATGAAGCAAGGGCAAAAAGGCTACCGTGCAAAATATCATGATATGAAGTGCGGACAGAAAAAAATCAATACGTTGCAATTAGTTTCATCCTCTAAAAACGGGAAAAAACATCATGAAATTACGTATACAGACTTATTTTGTTATATTTCTCCTGGCCTTGGCGAGTTGTCATCCTCCATGAGTCAAAATCAATAGAAGCCTCGATTTAATGTTTCTCAATTGACCTCACCTGATTCGTAAGCTGAATCATGGTCGGTAACGACACATATTTGAGTCATACGAGACAAATTTTAAATTCATACATGACATTCTCAATTGGGTTATGGCCTCTAAGAGCTTCCTAACCATGCCACAACGTTGTCTTATATTTTCTCCATCAAGCCAGTTTATCGAAGAGAAATTCCTGAGCCATGGGTTCCATCGTGAATTAAATATCAAGCGCGGAAGGATATTCTAAAAAGCTTCATAAAATTCTTTGAGGCTGGAACATTCGGCAGGAAGGACATGTTTTTTTTTCATAACCAAACAAACTAGGATGAGTTGCATATCATGCTAGAGGTTCTTTTACACGAAAACTTACATTTTATCCACTGCTTCTACGTTTAGTAACGATAACTAAGACAATACAGAAGAATTTTTTCTTCTGCAGTCGTTAATCAAAGACCTCTTTGTTTCTCGGGGACATGGTCGACTTAGATCAATTTGGAGACGATATTGAATTGTCCGGACAGTACGGCACACAGTCTAGCAGTTCAAAATAGTTCATCTTTATTTCTTCCAGTCATGATATGGTCATTCACGACACTTCTCTACTTAAGAATAAAAGTCACAGTAGTCCCCTTTCTCTTCCGCCCTTCATTGTCTTAGCTGTTGTGTTGAACTAGGCACAATATCCTTTGCAGCCTGCTTCCAGCAAGGTTTTGTTATTCTGGAGGAATTAGGTCCGGCAGTAATTCTGTTGGAGGAGAAAGTGTCCACCGTCTCAATTTGTTTCGTGCTCAGCTTAATTTCCCTACTTATCATTCAAGCCAGAAATAAAAGTTTCAACTCAAATTCTCTTCTAAGTAAAAATTTACGTCGAAAGTTTACCGAAGGAATCCAAACTAATGTTACAGGACTTGAATTCCGTCGCTTTGAAGAGTTTTTTCGCATTCCAGAGGCAATGCAGCAACCACTCAAAGTTTCTAGATATAATTTTGAGCAACTTCTGTTCTGAAGTTTACGCTGACCAGTTCATTTTGGGTCTAGAGATGATCAAAACTGTTTCTTACCAATATTTTAACAATTTCGTCGTTCTCAATCATTTAAAGAATATGGAATTTGAACATGAAATAGTCAATATTAGTAACATGAGAAGAACGACTAAAGTAAACACGAAGATTTTATTAGCAAATGTTTCAGAATACAAATATTCCATTTTGAGAGAAAAGTTAAAGGGTTAAACCTAAAATATGCCCAAAGTAAAAGGAAAAAAATCATTTGATTCTGTATATGAACTAATTTTAAATGCAGATCTATATTCACTGATGTACACGCGCACATAAAAAAATTATGTCTGTACTTTAGAGCAATACATAACTTGATAGCTCTATGGTTTTTAATTAAATTGAGTTCTTGACCAATTGTGTAAAGATCCTGTAAACTTCGCTAAACATAAAAAAACTCTAAGATATAAAAATAAACTCAAAATATGAATATTCAATTTTGTAATTAGTTCTCCTATTTACAAAGCAAGTTGAACTTCCACAACATGAATATTAAACTGAGTAGTGAGAATGTTGTTTTTCTGCTTGGTCTTGGCTTGAGTTGCGTAATATCACGTGATGAGTTCGGCAGAACTAGAGCATCAAGGGAAATCAGTCATGCAGAAACCTGGAGCACTTGTGTCGAAGCCTACGCGTTATGCACGAGTGCAGGAGGCGGCCATGACGTTGATGGATCAGACCTTCTCAAGGCTGAAGTAATTAGCGCCAAGGGAGTAGAAAAATATTAGAGAAATGGAAGCTCGAGTGATTTTTTTGGGGGTAAAGCAGCACTTAGGAGTGATTTATTGTGCTGAGACAGCTCTAAATTAGAACTTAATGCATTGTAGTTCCAATGTTTAAATCTGCATTGAGATTAGCTCCTTTTTTTTAGGAAGATTGATCTTTTCAAAGCATTGTGTTAATTGTGGCTTCAGGCTGACTGTAATGTCTTATTGGAGTTACTAGTTTAACGAGGCCATCGCCAGAGCTGTGTAACTTTATAGCCTTTGATGTTGAAGACTAAATATATTTGACAATCCAACAAAATTACCTGCATTATCTTCATTACTGAAGGTGGAAGAGAAAATAACTAGCAGTGATATATCTCTGCTGAATGAAACTCAACGGAAGCTTTTTGGAAGTGTCAAACAATAAAAGAATACTTTAATCAAAAACGATTCCAGTAAATTTTCTAATGGATCTGCAACGAACGAAAAATTAAAGAACGGATGAGAAATACAGGAAGAATTCATCAGTTTACAGAAAAATTTGCAGTTTATACTCGACATTTATATATTAAGCCACAGATCCACCTTACAACACACTATGACACCAGACTGCGAAGTTCAAAATCTGCCGTACATGAGTAAAATTGAAAAATTTTTCTTCAGTAGTAGTTTGCTTACAAAAGCCTTGAGCACACATTTCTCTGATGCTGGATTGGAAGACGGCAGAAAGAATAACATACTGTATTTTTAATATTGAATACTGAGCACTTCACTCCTGCATGTTTTGGATACTGATTCCATCCTTACTTTCATAATGTGAAGAAAGTATATTAATTCTCTTCGAAACGAGAAAACCAGTATATTATAACTCACATAGCCTTGCAGGCATCTGCACTAAAAATGAAAAACACAAAGACAGAAGTGTAACGAGGAAAACTAATAGCCTCGGTATAGATACGGAAAGCCGTCCAACTAACTAAGCGAATCCGCAAAGAGATTACAGCCTCCGTAAACTCATCCACCTAACAAAATTACAGATATATAGCACAGTCTCATTTCTTATTCTGCATGTTGAGAATATCACATGAACAAGTACTTCTATTTGTACGAGACACGTATGTAGATACTTTGATCTTCTCTACTTTATTTCAAAGAGTAGCCACCCCAGATGATATGAGATACAGCAGTAAAGTCGAGTTGTGTAAATCTTAGCATTTTCATATATACTTGTTACCATCTAAAGCAGTAGTACATGCATGTTTAAGTTGTAACACTTGATTCGTATGCCAGTTTATCGTATGCTTGTATGTACTCCTACACATATGAAATATATATACATGCACACTTATATATGTGCATACGTGTACACATTCACATACGTATTTATCACTCATACTAACACAATAACATACATAACCATCATTCATAATTCAGTTGGCCTGTGCCTGCAATGTTACTTATTGCGATAATGATGTGCTATCACAATATTTGTGATCATACGGTTATAAATATTGAGGCAATGTCTACTGTAAATTCAATCAGATGTACTCTGTAGAAGAGACGCTTATTTTTGGCCTTACGTCAAACGAGAGTTTGAAAAGTAAATCAACGCTACCGTCTCGAGCACTTGTGGTTAAAACCTAGAAACAAACACGCATATACGGACACATGTACAGATTGCAGAAGTACTAACGTCTTGAAACCACCTTCTTATCCGCGCAAATGTAGCCACCGACATTACCTAATGAGACCCTAGAGAAACAGTCCGTTGATGCAATTTCCAGAATCTGGTTTCTGACCTACTAAGCATTAGAGATCAAAACCTGGCGACTTTGCGAACGGCGGGACTAGCATTACGTGTTATGAAAATTCCAGCTCTCACGGAAAGTGTACATAGTGTGTAGCAACATAACTTCCTTTTTTCAAAGCAAAGCGATTTGAAAAAAGGAAGCTATGTCGTCGCACCCTGTACAGTATAAGACGGATGCACTCATCAAAACATACATACAATGTCCTTTTTATCAGTGTGGCTAATTTGTTTGTAAAAAGAGGTCAGAAAATCGTTAAAAAATATTTAGACATTATAAACTTACGCTGTTTTTACTTGTTGGCTGATTTCAGGCTAACTTTCTTCGGTCCATGTCGCTACGACGGCAGCGATAGTAGCGCAACAAACGTCACTTCACTCTTATATTTGATGGCGCCATAAAGGGACCATAAAGCGGCACATGTTTGTCGCGTTCAACACAGCGACAACATGTCCCAAGTTTGTTGCTGGTGTCCGCTGTGGCTCCTCATAGATAGTGGACTAAAGCATTACAACTGCATAATACGAAGGGGTCTTATAAGCTCTGTATATTTTCTCTAAATATGTTCAATAAGCTGTCGTAGAACACTGACAAAAAGTATTTTTAGCCCATGGTATTGAATTAATTTTCTGACAACCGGTCTGAAACAATAATGATTTGGCGTGTTTTTTATCGAGAGATATTTGAGTTTGAACTGTAAATGATTTCATTTTACATTGGCTTATAATATGCTCTCTATACGCATTGTAGAATTGTACGTAGATTTCATTTTAACATCTGTGTATTGATTGTGATCGTAAGGAAAAATATTTCACTTCGGGAAAACTAAAAGTTAATTTAAAAGCGTAAAATAAAAATATGAGCCAATGGTTGATGACAATTTTTAGAAGTGAAGTAATAAAGAGCTTTGACGAAAATTTACTGTCCAAGTTACAACTGCCGGTGTTGGGGTACAAGAAATCGGTGAACAATTTATTCATCATGACTTCTTCACAATAATTTTTCAAAGAATGGCAGCCGTGCAACAAAAACTCAAGAACTGGAATAGAGAATATCTCGAAATTCGATAGTAATTATATTCAATAATCTGGCCAAACAGTAGAGATTGAAGTCGGTCTTCATTGATATGATGGTTCATTACTTTTCTGTTCTCATAAGAACAAGAAACATTCTACCTTATCTCATGATATAATACACAAGCAAGAAACAACTAATATTCAATACTTTAGTTGGTAATCGGCGCTAAAACTTCATGTGGGGTAAATATTTATATTTTGCAACATGTCCCACTTTCAAAAAATCAGAATCAGTACAAGATTTTTCACAATCGGTTTACATTTTTTTAGAATCAGTATAATTTTTTTTTTAGAATCAGTACAAGATTTTTCAGGATCAGTACGATATTTCTTACTATGTCGTGAACCAATTGTGCTTACAATTCTGTGGTAAGTCAAATTGCATCACACGATGATGGTCAACTGATGCCTTGTCTTTTAACCTATTGATGCTTGGACTTGCTCCATAGGACTTATATTCAAATTTACTGAAGCATCAGTTGCCTTCATTTTTTACTACAATAGGACTCCGTCATTCGGATGTGTCGTTGGACCACCAACCATACAAACTTATATTTCAGTGTAATGAAAAATTGCGAAAATTCTTTAAATATGCGAATATATTAGACATACGTATATGAAATTGATTATAAAAGACAGAACGGTCTCAAAATTTTATCGGAATTTCTCAGGTACCGCCAATGTACAGAAAATTCTTTACTTAATTGAACTCTTTTACTCGACAAACTCATCACAAGATCATTTCAAAAGTTGAGAATTCTTATTCCTCCTACGAAAGCGCTCATCGTCAGACTGCAATTTTATTCCATTTAGATTTCATTGTCTAAGCTCAGATCTGCATACCATCACGGCCCTTTGAAAACTGTTTTATGTAATGAAATTCTTATTAATTTTTTTTCTTCTAATCACACACCACAGAATGCGCTCAGTTCATAGGAATAACGATTGAAAACAACGCATCCCTAGGACACAAGACTTTTTATTTCAATGCTTCCACTGTATGTTTTAAATATTTTACTGTTGTCACGAACATGGGTACCGAAAACACTCTTTTAACACTCATTAATGGTTATACTATCACAGTGAAAAATTTTACACCTATGTAACTATTGTGCCGTATTAAAAAGTAAGCTGCCATGGCTTTTGTGTGAAAAATTGATCAAAAAAACAAACAAATATCGGAAGCAAAAGCTTTTCCTGCAAACTTATGTTCAAAAAATGTTGTGCTTAATTTATACAATAGTAAGTACATAGACGGTCTTCAAATGTCAAGTACCACACTGATGGTTACTGTGAGTCAGTCTGACTACTTTTCTTCTAATTTCTCATGTACAAACTCTCAATTTTAATATCAGATGGCATTTTCCGCTCCTCATAATAAACCAGGGAATGAAATTACTTAATTTTGTCAGTGGATGTAATGAGGCCACGTTTTCGTGAGTGTAGGTCACGATCAAATCGAGTTTCGCTTGTGTTAATGGAAATAAAATTGCGTTGCTCGTAGTTCACGTTAATTAAGGATTACTGCGCAGACTGCAGTACTTTAGTGAATGCATTCTGCTCAATTGATGTTTTTTTCTCTCCGTGTAGAATTTTTATAAATATTAATTTAGTGTCGCTTGAATATTAAAGTTTAACAAGAGCCAGAGCATAGAACAACAAGAGGATTCAATTAAATATGGAGGTTTACGGCAAAAATTTGATCAAATTCAAACACTCCAATAAAACTAGACTATAGTTGCTATTCATAAAAACAGACAAATGGTACAACATTTATGGGTGAAGTATTTCAATTATCTCCTAGGTCAACAGTTTCGACCGTTACCCCATATAAAATAATTCAATTATTTTTATGCGTATTGGCTATCTTAGATATCTCGTTAACAGGATCTTAAAGAAACATCGTCGAACTACTAAAATAGCTTTTCTGAATCTACTACTAAAATCACAACTTATGCGTAAATCTTGATTCAAGTCATATTTTAAAATAGGTGGTTGTTTCCACTGTACGTACACGCAGCTTTGAAATTATTCCACTACATCGATCATTAATACCTGATACATAGAGGCTACTGTCAGTGAGTTCAACTGTTTAAGAGTCTGCATCAGGGCTTTTTTTCTATTAAACAAGGTCTTGCGTATCGCTCTATTGTAGGGTAGCTGACCAGAAAAAAACAGTTTCATTCAGATCGCAGAAACCGACGACTGCATTAATGCCGCGGTATTCGACTGCGTTTTTGATGAGTTCTTGTTTTGACGAGCGCGAAAGTTTGATGCTGGATCTGCCGTTTCATGTCTGGTGTTTTGAATGGACAAAGCCTAAATAAAAGAACATTGGACGATCTTCTTTCCTTTCAGCTGCTGAATGAAAGCTATTGGCATTATTGAATTTCTTCAAAAAATACCGTTCTACTTGCCCCGTAATTCCATTTGTCCTGATCGTAAATATTTGCATTCAAATGTAAATCTTAATTTTTCATTTAGACAGCTTTCCACTTTTGAAAAATACGCCTGGCTTTGTCCTAGCGTGATTCATTACTGAGATTCATGTATTCCATTTCCAGCACTCCAGTCCTCGAAAGCGAGAGCTGGCTTCAATTACGAAGCGACAGTTCGAATAAATTTTAAAACATATTTTCCCAAAAAGTTTTAGCGATGAATTCTGGAATTTAATTTTAAATATGTTTGTGAGCATGATCATGACATTTAAACTAACTTATATCAACATTTAAAATTAAGAATATGATTTCGTTGTACTTTTTAGAACAAATATCTATTTTATTTATTCGCAACTTTTTCTGTAATTTTTGTGACTCGCAACTTGATATTTTCTAACTATATAACAGAATAGAAGAATAGAATAAAGCAAAATATAGCAACAGAAAACAGTCGTTTGGCCTATTCTTAAGTTGCTATCCAAGTCACATGCCGTCTAAAGTTTAGGCAACAATCACGCACAGACATTAGAGTCGTATAGATGCATTGCAATCATAAACAGGCCTGAAGAGCTAAGAAAAACATAGATTCAGTTTTTTATAATACTGGGGGTTATTTATCCAAAATATATCAAGATGATTTCTGAATGTGTTTACAGTGCCAGTAGAAACGATATCTGCTGGTAGCTGGTTCCAGGTTCCGGCTATTTTAATTAGCAAGAAATTTAAAGCCTGCTGTGTCTTGAAGTTTCTTATTATTAGGTTTTAGAAGTTATTTTTGATTTGCACGGAATCGTCTCTGTCGAAAAGCCCTGTCATGTTAATGTCGTTACAACCGTTGAAATATAAGTATCGATTAGTTGTCCTTGCGGCCTGCACGTCCTTGGGAGATGAGTTTAAACTGCTCCAGACCCTGTTCAGAGCTAAGATAGTGGAGTTCAGAAATCATTTTCATTGCTTTAAACTGGATTCTCTTCATTTTGTTAATGTCTTTTTGTAAGTTAGAAGACCAGAGTTGTATTGCATATTCCAGATGTGGTCGAACAAGCGCATTATAGAGTTGTTCTCTTCATGTTCTTTGACCTGTATTCAAAGTTTTTTGCAATGAAACCAAGGATCCTGCTCGCATTTCTGATGGTTTTTCTGTTAATTTGTCTTGCTGTACTGTTTCAATAGGTGTATCACTCATCGTGTTGAAAATCCGGGTTATTAAAACAAACGTGTATTATTGAACATTTATCAATGTTGGAGCTCATTTTCCGATTTCAGTCGATCACAATAGACGATGGACGTCTGATTGAGTAGTTACTGTGTCTCTTTCGGTGAACGATCTGTGACGTTTCATGTCGTCTGCGAATTTGTTGATTTTACAGATGATTTCGATGTCAAGGTCGTTGATATAGATGCTGAAGACGAGCGGGCCTAAAACGCTCTCTTTACTCCTGATGTTACATACGTGAAATTCTTGGTTAAATCATGAATCATCACTCTTCATGAATCATCACGTCAAATAAGAGTGACTTTAATGTTAAGAAATTTGTAATGACATAATGACTAATTTCTACGTCTTCAGCATTTCGACACTTTTAGCCTTAATCTAATCTTCCAAATCACCGAAAATCCTCGGAGGCTGCGTTTCGATAGTGCTGACTACAGAGAAGACCACGTGGAGGTTCATTCAAATGGAATTTACCGAAAGCTACATTTATCCAGAACTGAGTGCAAAGATTCAGAAAACGTGCTTTGCATGAACCTTTCTTAGTTTTCTTTTAGCGTAATGAAGATTTATTTTTATTCTGAGCTAATGAACATTTATTTTTACTTTGAGCGTAATGAAGATTTATCTTTACTCTGAGAGTAATGAACATTCATTTTTACTCTGAGCAAACAGCAACTAAGTATTCTTATATAAAAAACAATGCGCAAAAAACACTACCAGAACGAGCTTCCAAAGTTCTGCGAGATGTAAACACATGCTATCTTGATATTATCACATTAGGCTTCGGATGTAAACAAGAACAATAAGACTGGTTTTAGACCCTTTTGTTTCCCTACTTTGCCCTTGATGATCAATCACGCTTTCACATGTTGGGGCACACTAAAGAATCGTCAACTTACAACTTTCATGAATATTCCCTACAACATTTCATGTAATAGAACGAAAAATATCCTTTGGCAATTTAATTTGTTTGGTCCATTCTCTTGCAGCAGAACATCATCGTAAAAATCCGAATGTGTATCAGTGCCCCTAATCAATAACGGAAAAATTCGTTCGTTAGAAAGTAAATGATCAGAGACTTTTTATGAAGGCCGTAGAAGTACCGATTTACCCGATGAATTTATTTGTCCGGCAGCGTGACGATTTGTTGCGTTCTATTCAGTCACAGGACATATTGTGTTCATTTTTAGAGATCCGGTTTCAGCAGTTTTTCTAATTTTGAAGATCTCCCTGCGTGAACGATCACTTTCCGTCAGCAATTTTAAATTTTATAGAGTATAATTCTAGCGAAGTTTGTTCTATATTTTATTTTTGACAAAGGATTTATGAGAGAGTCTCGCACCGTATGAAATCAAATTATTTTCTTCCAATAAAATAAGATTTTCCTTTCCATCTTCCTTTTTTATTTATTTATTTTCTCATAGAACTCTGTTTAATTTACCGGACTACTATTTACTTCTTTGTAAACCTTGTGACGTTTTTCCTCAGACACCCATTTCGGATCAGTGATGAGATTGATTTTAGACAATGCCCAGCATTGTCCTAAAATCGGCCAACGTCTTTTTAAAATAGATTTTCTCGGGCATTTTCTATAAAATATTATTGAATTAAAGCAGAATCAAGCGACGCGTTTTTGAGCGAGGCGGTATACGGAGGACGCCGCTCTTCCAGTCACTTCAACAAAAGACTGGCAAGATTTTACGACGCTATGCTCGCACTCTGAGGAAGCGAAACTTGATTGAACAGCCGCGTCGATTCCCTCGAATGATGTCGGACGAGGGAACAGTTACGGGAAACTTGCGTTACGTTCAGATTTTGCGTTGCGCAAACCATCTTTTGAGGCCTCGACTTCATAAGAAAATATCGATTTCTGATCCAAAAAGCAGCACAGATTCTTCGTGAATGAAGGCGTTTACTTATCAAGTAGAATTGAAGGGTGGAAAGCACTAGTGGACTACTTGCATTTTTTCCGATGGTAAATATAATACATTTTCCACGGGAAAAAATGCAAGTAGTCCACTCCCGTGCTGTCGCTAACACAGCGCTGACAGAGGCGATTACGATCCAGTAGTTTACTATATGAAGGGTGGACAGCACTAGTGGACAACTTGCATTTTCTCCTGTGGGAAAAAATGCAAGTAGTCCACTAGTGCTTTCCACCCTTCAATTTTAGATTGGCTGTTTGTGAATTATTTAAACCAATTGAAGTCACTTCTTAATACCACCTACTCCTACAAGTCACCATACGTAAGAATATAAGGTAAGAACATGTGTGCACAATCAATAATTAAATTCAACCGATAATTAAATGCGTTATGATAAGGGACAAGCGATCACAAAAAATTCTAAGATGAACTGGGTCTACTAAATAAACTTAACAAAACAACGTACTGGTATACAAATGTTGAATCTAGATTTTATATTTCAAGCTCAGATATAGAATATAGGGCTATAATTAAGGTCAAAATGTGTTAGATCTATTATTGCGATTAGCGGTTAACGCGTCCACCACATAAAAATCATGAAATAATGAATAAAATTTATGAAATAATTCTATTCTGATTAAACTTTTACGTTCATTCGTTAGTGGTATGCTAGAAAATATTTTTTCAGAGAACAGTGCACGTTGCAGTAATTATCTGCTTTTTAACAACATAAAAATCTGTCTGATAATTTATTGACTTATACAATTTTCATACATGCTCCCAATTTATTTTGCCTCGATTTAGGAGTGGTTGTCTGACACAAATGAAGTTATCATAAAATGAAAAAGCTATTACAACACAAGTTACAGAAATGCAATGCCTTACATGTACAAAAATATAGATTGTGACTTTAATTCAAGGATTCATTATTTCTTCACTCTGTAAAGGTTGTTATAATGTTCTAATAATACCAAAATCTTGCCGGGCGAAGGCTACTAAATTGTCATCTTAATAAGAATTTACCATTGCCATCCACACTCGACCACGCAAGCGAGCTGATGATTTCATAATGAACAAACGAGCAAGCGTGATGCCGCGCGTGCCATGAATTCTACGCACCGAGCAAATTCTGAGGTCAGCTGAAATCTTTGAAGGAAGAGTTTCCGGTCTACTGTTCGCAGTGAAGTGCTACCGCAGACACGACCGTTTTTGTCTAGTGTCAAAACCACGAGAAGTTGGGAGGCTAAAGTTTTAATGAATGTCAGTTGGGATTCCATCATTAGGTCTCAAATGCGGGATAAGTTAGCAAAATTTAGAAAAAATGTAGTCGTAAAGTTACTTTGGAGACCTGGCTAGTATGAAGTAGATGTGACATGAAATTGAAACATATCATCTTTTTCTCCAACAAATTAAAATTTTACTCCCGGTGTGCATTAGTGTTTTATATGCTTCTCATAGGAATAAGAAATCCACTTCCAACCATTTGTGCACAGGAATCGTATAGACCTATTCATAACATCTAATGGATATTGAGAATCTTCATTTTAAGGAACATCATTTAGTGGAAGCATTCACGTAATTTTCTTGACGCCTAAAACACATTGAAAGTAAACAAATGCTTGCTAAAAAATTTGCTGATGTAATTCATTACGTATTTCTGAAAACACATTATGATTCAAACCACAGCAAAGTTCAATGCCCAAAATGAACACATGAAGAACTCCTAAGGCTTGTAAACGGCATGAGACTTGGTTATCAACCCAAGAATGGTCCAAACTGCTCGTTTCTATTGCATTATTCTACTCATAGAGGAAAGGATTAAATTCGCTTTTGCAGCAGCTTCGTATAACAGCGACCTCAACAACGATGGTTGTGAGACACACACGTCGTTCCTCCCGCTGCATCGCAGACAGGACACAGCAAAAACTAAGCCCATCACCAAGGTGCATTCACTCGATGGACCTAATTTAGAATTTTCTTTGTATACTAGAAATTGAATTTCGGTCAGGAGGAGTCTTGTAATTAACGTTCCGTGTTTTTTGTGGTTCGTGATTGAAAGGAGAGATGTAGGCGCTGAATTTGCGATAAAGGCCCCTTATTCTGCTGTTCGTACCACAATACATTATGCGAGCTGAGGCTTTCAATAGAACTTTCCTTCCCGACGGAATTCTGCTTAATTAATGCGTATAATATCTCAAGAGAATGTAGCTCTTCCGGATTATAAATTATTTATGCCGAGAGGCAATAGATTCTGTGTTGTAGTATGTTCTTTCAAACAAGTTTGCATACATGAAGAGTGTTCTGCTGGGAAATTAGAATTCTGCGTCACAATAAGCTTAAAAGTTCTTCTAATCTATAGATTTTTCTTATCTTTTGAGCAATGTCAAGTAATTGTCCATATATTTATTTTACATATTTACATACCTTTAGTAACACTTCCGTTCTACAGGTAGGTAAAGCGAATATAATTAATCGAAGTGGAGTGACAATATCAACTCCTGTACAGTTTGAAAGTATTAAGTATAATAATAGCATTCATAAAATGTTGCTATAAACCAGGTAGGCACGTACGTGGTTGCAAAGAATGAATGGCACACAAACAATTTCCTGAAAATTGCATGAGTATTATTTGCCTAATAAACTATTTATTAGCTAGTTCTAACTTCTTCACAAAATGCTCACAATAAGCACGAGTTGTGTCATGGATTTTTTATCCCACCATGTTTTCACAACATCAGTCAAATCCTTTCATGCTCGAACTTAATTCTTCACAAGACAATAATGTACGGAATATAAGCTGATTTTAAACCATGCTGATTTATTTTGAGAGTCTGTATTTAAACAGAATGAAAATAAGAAAACTGTTCCATAGTTTTATTTAGGAAATATTTAAATAGTGTTTTCTCTTGGCAACACCGCGGTGTCTTTAAAGTTTTCATAGATAAAATGGAACTTTCAAACTTAAACGCCTCGAATGATAAAAGTCACACGCAAGGCAATGCACATTGCTGTACTTGACCCTGCGTATCCAGGCGGTACGTAATAACATTTTTTATCTCAGAAGAGCAACCATTGGTCTTCGTGCGCATGCCGAAGGTTTTGGAGCATAAAGAATGGATCTCATTTTTCAGAGAGCTAATGGTACGGGAGAACATGGTTGTCAATGGCCCATTTCAAGCAGCTGACGGGTATTTTTTACCGTAGCTTCGACACATTTGTTTTCTCGGTTTAGGGACTGACGGCTGCTTCCTGATTAGCTCTCTTACGCTGCTTTCGGCTGTCAGGCGACAAGATTCTTCTTCCGCTTCAGTTTTAGAAAACAGCTTCTCTTGAGCGAAACTGTTCGACACCGCTCGTTTGTTCTCGAGCAAATACTGATACTGATGAAGAAAGCTCTAAAATTGTGCCTTGCAGTCACAGTTAAAGTTGCTGGTCTAACTGCGATTCATTTGTAAATTTTGATTTTCAGTCATTAATTTTTAAGTATGTATCATATTTTAAACAAACAATTTTGTTATATAATATTAGGTTCAGTTACATATTTTCCCAAGAATACTTTTGCTGTTGATGCTCAAAATTTTCTTTCCAGAGGTTAAGACTGTTTAAAAATGACAAGAGTCCTATAAAAAAAAAATTTGCGACAATCGAACTATTCATCAATTCATTACACGCTTGAATTATCTCTCCATCAGCTTTAACAACTGTCCAGAGGTTGCAAGGCAAGTGTACATCCATTTTGCAGATTGTTATTTTACTTGTCCTCGTATGCATTGAATTAACATGAGAGCAGCTGTAGACCCTACATAACAACACGAGATACCAGCTATTAACCTGCATATTAACATGAGACGACAGCTGTGGACCCTACATAACAACATGAAACAACAGCTGTTGCCCCTAAATATTTTTGAAAGTGTACACAAACAGGTTTATCATTACTTGGAAAACTGTGATTTACTTTCTAGACTTATACCTAGAAATGAGAAAATCTAGCTTAATTAAACATAAATACCTACTAATGAACACCTAATTTCAAGATATCCTTCAAAGTATATAGGGAAGAGCAGAAGTTTGTCAATTCACTTAATTATTGTTGTCTAAATAAAGTAAACTTAGAACTCGTACTCCTAAATTTCAGAGCACACGAATGATTAACCCGAGATGCATTGCTAGGCTGAATATAATCCGACAATTTTCTCCAAGAACAGTGAAACTTTGAGGTCTTGCTCTAACACTCCAATACTCAGGCACAGTTCTTGCCAGACCGGGCTGCTCCAGAGTGCGCTCAGCTAGTTCTAAAAAATGGGGGAGTCATGGCCGTATCCAGCGCGCGAGAATAGCTGAGCTCGCCTTGGCGGTGTCATTTTTTAATGCCGGTGCTGTTGACAGGCAGTCGTCTCTCATCTAGAAGGCACTTTAGCCTTATTGCGGCATTTGATGCTCTACAGCCCCATGCCCAGCACCCCGCAAGCCGAGGTCACTTGCATCTGCCGCAGTCATGCTCTGTATCTTATTCTTCACAATCAACTCAATGGTTCGCTCTTTTTCGAACGGAGTTTTTACTTTGTCTCTTTGAACTGTGACTGGCCCGTACTTTTTGCCTTAATGGTAACAAGTCTCAGAGGTTCTGGTAGAAATACGTTCCAGCTTTTCTTAAATCTCTGTGTGTGGAATATGCAAATTACTTTCTGAGGTTCAGTAGCTCCAGGGAGAGCCTGGAAGTAATGTTTGAGCTTAACAAAATATTTGATAAAATGGTACGATGAGAAAATCGTTTCTGAAAATACTGTATCTTATAATCATGATGTAAGAAATTTATTAATATAAGAAATATGAAACATTAATGAACTGCATTTAGCCAAATTAGAAAATTGGGGTCATCCAGTTTTTGATCGTTTATTTTTTCCGAATACATGAACAGAGGGCGAGCTATTGTTGCGAATATAAATTGCATAGAAGACAGAACCGGGACAAAAACATTCGTGTTTTTTGAACTTTTTTAGGGACGACTATGAGAATCAAAAGTTTAATTTGAAATACACCAATCCATACAAAGATTAAGAGATTTATTTCAAAAAATAGCAAGACGAAAGGGTCTGAAGACCCGAAAAACAAAGAAGACCAAACAGTTCAGATAAATATGTAAATGACGTAATTCTCATCGTATTTAGGATACAATTGGTTTTGAGATGGATTGGCCTCGTGAGCTTCAAGAATTATCCTTCGATGCCCCTTTTTAAGTGCAAGAGAACTGTGCTTATGATAATGAATCGATTTAGGTTCTAATAGATTTTACACCCGAAACACGTTTGTAGAATTATCGTTGAAAAAAATCATAGCCAAATGTTGTGGTTGATTTTCATTCAGTCTTGGCAGGCGATTATCTTACTCCTCATAGCCCAGGAATAACTACAATAATTCTGAACATATCTGATAATTTAATTTGAAAAATGACACTTGATCGATATTCCTCAATTGTAATTTCTGTGAACGTGAATTGAATTCAGAGTATTTCGATATTAAAAAAGATGAAATCATATTCAGTGGGAATCACGAAAAATAGTAAAAGGAATGCAAATACAAATCTGTGACTCAAAATCTGTCTACCATTAAATGTCTTCACTCAATATACCATTAAAATGTGTTCTTCACAGTGACCTTGTCAAAATTTTGACAACTTCCTCGACTCCAATTAGAGGAAAAATTCATGTTCATGCTTCATGTGAAGTCATGCATTCTGGCGCTGGTGCAGGAAAACAAGTGCATACTCCACTGCATAAAATAACGGCGGGACAAAACTCTGATGTTCTGCGCAGGGGCGCCAAATTCAGCAATTTAAATGCATGTCGCTCTTCATCCTGACGCGTCGACAGTCTGAATTTCAACTTCCTCTTATTTTAACAAAAAACAAAAATTAAGGAATATTTGTACACAAGAGAAACAATAGAGTTTTTATTTGACGGCAATATTGCGGTAAAACTAAGCATTTGCATGTTATTCTTTTGCTCAAATTTTCCGAACAGAGCTGAATGAAAAATTTTGAACGCATGCACTGAAAACCCAGAAGGCATCGCCTGAAGGTGGCCTTTTTTCATTTGGCTTGAGGCCAAATAAGTTCTGCTAGTATGTAAAATGAGGGACGCATGGCTCGTATCAGCTATTGTCTTGGGGCCAGTAAGTTCTGCTAGTATGTAAAATGAGGGACGCATGGCTCGTATCAGCTATTGTCTTGAGGCCAAATAAGTTCTGCTAGTATGTAAAATGAGGGACGCATGGCTCGTATCAGCTATTGGCTTGAGGCCAAATAAGTTCTGCTAGTATGTAAAATGAGGGACGCATGGCTCGTATCAGCTATTGTCTTGGGGCCAGTAAGTTATACTATTAAGTAAAATGAGGGACGCATGGCTCGTATCAGCTATTGTCTTGGGGCCAGTAAGTTATACTATTAAGTAAAATGAGGGACGCATGGCTCGTATCGGCTATTGTCTTGAAGCTAGTTCATTCTACCAGTATCTTTACAGATAATAATTAATATATATATATATATATATATATATATATATATATATATATATCGTGTCCCACCTGGCTGTTTACTTAAATAGAGGGAATTGATTGGAAACATGACTTTACTAAAGAGATAAAGTAATATGTTTATCTAAGGCTAAGTATTGACTTCTCAATAGAGCGAGTATTCATGCATTGTATGCTTTGTATTGTGAATACCAGAGACACAGAACTACTAAAAAAGACGTTATTTTTTCTTTATTAGCCTTCTTCCTTTCAATGCGGAAACTCCTTTGCAAAACCCGCGTCCATAGGCGAATCAAACGAAAGTAGTCAGTAAAAAAGACGGGAATATTTTCACATGTGGGTTTACTATTGTAAAATAAGAGACGTACTTCTCGTACCACTTGTTATCTTGATGTCAAACAAGTTCTACAGGGTGGCCCATAAGTAAGGTGACTTTTTAAACTATTATAGCTATAAAACTACAAATGGAAAAGAGATTTGATTAATTCAAAATGAATGAGGAGATTTCAAAGTTTTCTACCAGCGTATCATGTCTAACGATAATCACAACATATTGCCTAAAAAACTCATATAATTCACCCCCCAGAATGAATCGCTCGCGATGGAACAACGAGCAAAAATAGTAGAACTTTACTTCCGATGCAATTGTTCAGTTACTGTAGTTCAGAGGAATTACAGGAATATTGATGGTATTGAAAGAAGTCCTTCGACGAAATGCAAAACTGGTTTTGAAATTTAGAAAAACTGGGACAACAGCAGACAGATAACGTTGTGGCAGGCCTCGGACCATACGAACTGGTGCTTCATTTCAGCTTGTTGCAACGAGTGTTGATGATCGGCCCAAAACAACAACTAGGAGACTTTCAATTCAATTGAGAATGTCATGTATCTCACTGCAACATATTTTGGTAAAAGATCTAAAGTATCATCCGTATAAAATTCAACTAACTCAAGAACATCACCAGCTTGGTCGACTGGTGAGCGAATCTGCTTGCGAGCGGAAAGACCCGGGTTCGAATCCCGCTGCCGACATGGTTGACGCGGCTAAAAATACGGCATGGGACTTGGGTAAACGTCCGAATAATTATCGAAGTAATTATCCGACCCAAGAATGGGCGAGAAGGTTCGTTCCTATAGCCTCATTCTATTCTATTCTAACTCCATCCTACGGACTACCAAAAGCGATTAGATTTTGTGAATAGATTTCTGCAGCTTGCAGAAAATTAAATTTTGTAAAGAATTTAATAATGACTGATGAGGCACATTTTCACCTAAATGGTTTTGTTGATAAGCAAAATTTTTCATTCTGGGCTTCAGAAAATCCAAAAGCAATTCATGAACGTCCACTTCACTCAGCTAAAGTAACAGTATGGTGTGGCATCATGTTTTCGAGGATCATTGGACCATATTTTTTTTAAGATGCTAATGGTGATGCAATTTGTGTTAATGGAAACCTGTATAGACAGATGATTCATGAATATTTGATACCTAAAATTGGATATAATAACACAGAGATTACCTTTTTCCAACAAGATGGAGCTACAGCGCACACAGCGAAAAAAACAATGCAAATGTTAAAAGCAATTTTTCCAAACAGAATAATTTCTCGTTTTAGTCGATTGAATCGACCGGCTTGGTCGATTGGTGAGCGAATTTGCTTGCGAGCGGAAAGACCCAGGTTCGAATCCCGCTGCCGACATGGTTGACGCGGCTAGAAATACGGCATGGGACTTGGGTAAACAACCGAATAATTATCGAAGTAATTATCCGACCCAAGAATGGGCCAGAGGGTTCGTTCCTATAGCCTCACTCATTCTATTCTATTCACATCTTTTTTACATTTCATGGATGTGAGCCGCTACTCATCTGTAAACGATACAATCACGCAAATAAAGAGATAGTAAGTAATTTATATCGAAGCACTTGTGGTTTTTCCTTAATCTGTGGAATATACATACCTACATATATTATGCATGTACTCTATGACTTTTGTTAGAAAATGAGGTAATTTGTATTATAATGCGAGTAGAGACATGGCTGCTTACATAATATAGTTCAAAGTAGTAACTGAGTGTCAATGAGTACGCAGAGTGTCGTCCATTCGCATATGTTGGAGCTTTATTCAGTAGCTCATTGTATGAACGCTTGACTCTAATACCCGCATTTAAGCAGAAAAAATCCTGTAGTTCAAAAACTACAATTCTCTCCTGTTGGAAGAAAATTTCGGTTGGAATTTCCTACCTAACTGACATACGAGGATACGGACAGAGAGCTCATTGTACAGTAATTGGGTAAACTATTCTAAAATCCCAGCTCTTAAATTCACATGTGCAACACAATATCCGTGATTATATTGATCCCTATGTTCTTCAAGTAGACAATAACCAGCTCTAAATCAACTCAAAGTCTCACTTTGAACTCTTGATAACGTTTTTTTAAGCCAACACTAAAGGCCACGAACTGCAAGCCTCTCCTATTACGCGCAGTCGTTACGCAGTTCAGATTCTCACCTTCATGAGAATAATTCGTTATAAGAAAACGTTATCATTCTGACTCTTTGACGAGTCTTTGTAAAACAATTATTCTTATAAGAGTCAGACTACTTTATAGATACTCTACAAATCCAAAATTTTTCTTCAGAGAGCCGTTTTTAATGGCACAAAAAAGATGTATCATTGAAACAATCCCATTTCTGCTACATATGTACGTTTCAACACAGAATATCATAAGACTTACTTTTTATTTGACTTGCGTTCATAGACGAGGCTATAATTTGTGCTCCTTGTAAGGCACGATATTGCAACATGCGCGCTACTGCAACATGCGCGTTACTGCAACATCCGCGCTACTGCAACATGCGCTCTACTGCAACATTCGCACTACTGCAACATGTGTGCTATTGCAACATGCACGCTATTGCATCATGCGCACTACTGCAACATGCACGCTACTGCAACATGTGCGCTATTGCAACATACACGCTATTGCATCACGCGCACTACTGCAACATGCACACTACTGCAACATGCACGCTACTGCAACATGTGCGCTATTGCAACATGCATGCTATTGCATCATGCGCACTACTGCATCATGCGCACGCTACTGCAATATCAGCAAGCGATCTAGGCGCAGCGGAGAGGAGGGCGCGGCTGTAGACGGGAACTGTCATCCGTCGCCGGACCGGAGGCTGTATCTCAAAGGCGCAGTTGCGAGATAGAGGAGCCTTGCTATCGTCAGCAGCGGCTATGCTCTCACAAAAGACTCGCCCGATGGCTTACTGCAGGCCTCTTGGAATTCTTTTTCTTCGCTTGTGTATTTGGTAGGTCTTGATACAAGGCTCGGGGTTGCCCCTCAGTCTCTCGAATCTTTCCTTTGTACGGTGCTTGATAAGCTGGACGTGAGCGAGGCCATACTTTTGGAGACTTTCATTTAGAAACTCTATCTTGTTTTTGTTTGCTTTGCAAGCTGTGAAAACTTCAATAAGCTTTGTACATTTCAGGAAGGTGTTCACCTTGAGAAATGTTGTCTTCAAGAGAGCGAGTCATTTGTATTCTTTTTGCTATTGAATGATAAACTGTAACAACTTATTCCACTCTTGGGTTGGAAACTAAAATACGCTTAGTTAGAGGAATGAAATACGTATACGAGCATAAATGAATCGAATAAAATGAATATGTCTTATCTATTGCTAACGATTAACAATGTCAAATTATATTTCTTTCCGCTCATTACAGTTTATTTATTATATTTTTGTTTCTATTCGGTATCCATCATTTCGCTTCATACTAGAAATAGTCTCATATCGCTGACAGAATCTTATGTCTCGCAAGAGCTATGCCCTGCAATGCCAAGGCTTTGGCTGCAGTATGCGCTGTATCTTGTGCGAAAAAACACTTTTTTTGTGCAGGCAAGTGTTCCAACTTAGACTGTTTAAGGTTGATATAGGAGTCCTTCGAGCTGATCTATAGTTACCATCCCTCTCCTTCTCTCTCAGCTACCTCAATTCATCAAAGCTAACTTGGCTGGTTCACTAACACTTTACTTCGTCATCACAACACACATGATGCTCTTCAACGTCACTGATAATGTTTAAAAAATGCAGTTGCTTTGTCGAATCAGGATGATAAAATAAACATTTATTTCTTACGATAGGAAAATGTTTATTTTATCAACGATCGGTACTGACGCCTCATCGGTTATTTACATACAGGGCGGGGCATAAATACTATTACAAATCGAAAACAATTTTTTTCTTGAAAAAGGATATTTATTCCAAGGTTTGACCTTAACAAATAATAAGTAATTCACTAATCTACGACTACAAAATATTTTATTCAAAATGCTTCCTTTTTGCCCTCACCACTTTTGCGAAGCCTTGTAGGAAAGTCTTTAATGGCCACACAAACTTCTTCTAAGGGTATTTTCTCTTAGAATTTATTTAATTTTGATTTTAGAACTTTGATATTCTGGCAAGGATTAGAGCAGGTTTCACTTGCTCGTTCTAGAAACATTCTTTTGATTTTGAGGTTTCTCTCTAGTTTGAATATTTCAGATGGATTCAGTCTCGTTTCATGATTACCTATAATGAATTTCGCATCAATTCTTCAGGAATTGTCAACAGTTAATGGTCAGTTATTCTTCAAAAAATTAGGTATATCCTTAGGTAATTGATTTTATGAAATTGCTTTGGTTAATATTTGAGAAATAATAATCATAAAAATAGATTTGAAAACATATAAGAGAAATTATGATCCACCCAGTAATTAGATCTGCATTTACAACAGAAATGTCTTTACTAAACTGAATATTCTTAGTTACAAATAACCTCATATCAGATAACGTTCTTAATTTTTTCATATGTATTAGCATTTGATTGCAACAAAAGTGAAGAACAATTAAATCTGTGAATATACTCATACGCAATACCTAGTTTAATTTTATAAGAATTTTTTCATACGTTGAAAACTATCTTGTTCGACTGCTTTTGTATGTAGTGTAATAATAATTTTGTATCTCCTCCAAGTATGCTCTCATGATGACACATTATGAATCAATCTATACCTCAAATTAATACCTTTAAAGTATAATTATGCTCAATCTCTTTACGGATCTAGTATGAGATCAGTGTATCAATTTAATGTTATACGTAATGATCATAAGTAGACGCTGTTTAATTTACTTCTATTGCTGTACTCGTTACAAAAAATCCATATCATTTAATTTCAAAATGAAACGATAACCCTAAAATGTCGGAAGTTAAACATGTAATAATGATCCATATCTAAAGAACTCATATTTCAACGAGAATCTAGTTGCAGAGAGTGATTTGCTTTCAGAGTCGAGATATTCAAAAAAGTTAAATTGATTACAGAGAAAATTAAAAGTTATGAATTATATTAGATGCACATACATACTCAAACTCTGGTGATGAGCTGCAATGCTCACCAACCCAATGGGATGAAAAATTAAATAATGAAAGTAGAAAAAAATCGAAAGTTATGTGATACTGCACTTTTCAATTAGGAAGGAACTTTTCAGAGAAAATTGATAATGGTAATAATGTAGTACTGATTAAATGATAACATTTATTTAAATGAGATGCAGACAATAAAGTGCTACGAAATGTGTTTCCACTTGAGCAGAATGCAGTAATGAATACAAAGGTTTTAATGAAATGCCGACAGTTAAATTGGGCGTGTATTTGCCTCCACATGAACAAGAATGCAGTAATGATAATAAAGCTTTTTCATGAGATGCACACAGTAAACTAGGCGTGTATGTGCCTCCACTTGAACGGGAATGTAGTAATGATTATAAAGCTTTTCATGAGATGCAGACAGTAAACTAGGCGTGTATGTGCCTCCACTTGAACGGGAATGCAGTAATGATTATAAAGCTTTTCATGAGATGCAGACAGTAAACTAGGCGTGTATGTGCCTCCAGATGAACCAGGCCAGCAGTTCAGGGAAGTACCGGAGAGCGTACTGGCAGCGGAGGGAAGCAGCGTCACGCTGCGCTGTGCCGTCGACTACCAGCAGGGAAAGGCTCAATGGACGAAAGACGGCTTTGCCCTGGGTATGTACCTGTTTCAGTACAACTTTAATTCCAAGCAATGGTGAGAAACTTGTGCCAAAACATAGAAATTTTAAAAAAGAAATAATGTGTTGGGAGAGATGTCTATTCGGTCCTCTGGTACTCGTATGTTGTTTTTGTCTGCATTCAAACTAGAATGCTATCACAAGATAGATGCATTTAATGAATCAAATTCTTTCCGATTAATCATAAGATAAAATAACATTATTTTCTTCGTTCAGTCTTCTTGTGGAACACTTTGAGACGAGTCTCAAACACACGTGGAAATAGACGTAAAATAAATGCAGTTTTGAAAAACATGGAAAACCACTGAAAATGCCTAATTTAACACGACTAGCAAAATAAGATACATTGTATAAAAGCAGAAAAAAACATTGAAGCTCAGGCTATGTGTTTGCCAAAGAACTTCTCAATGAGCTGGCAATCAGTTCATTGTTTGAGTAAGAACTGGCAAAAAAATGAACGACGTCAAATAAGCTGCTACGGTTTTATTCAAATCCCTGTTTTGAAACATCCTTGGTGCACCGATAGAATTTGGAATACAAATAACGTCTATTATATGAAGCGTGAGTCACACAGAACCAGAAACATTTTAAATTTAGAATGTAGTACTCTTTCTTTAATATTAAATATTATCAGATTATTTAAAGGTGGTTTGACATTATTCATTACTGGTATAGTAATACAAGAATATGCTCATAAACAAAGAAAAATTTCCACGTGACTAAATTCAGCAGATAAAACGAATAGACTTCCAGTTTTTCACTTACTTGATGTTTCCAATCCAGAGCTTTAAATCTTGGTTATTGAAGAGGTTACTGTAAGTCAATAAAAGCAGTAATTCATGCAGACTGATGAATTGCAGTTTCACTGTAAAGAAATACAGCCATTTAGTACTGAGAAACTCCCTGTTTTGAGAATTATGATTTCTGTGTCGAAATCTGCCAACTCATTTCAACACTTATGAGAAAGGGTCTTATACGATTTAAATTTACAACTGGACACTCCAGTTAACCTTTATCAATATTAAAAAACTTTAGAAGTGTAACTAACATTTCTCTCAAGTACAATGGCACACTACCTAAAAAAATAATACCTATCAAATATTATGCTTCTTAGTTTCTTATCATTGAGGACATTTATTATAGAGAAAATATTGATATAGTAAACCCCCTGCATTTGCTTCCTGTGTGTGTTTTGTTACTTTGTTGCTCAAATTTTGGTCAAAAGGCGAAGGTTTTTTTTTAACTTTACCGACGACGCATTACTGTTTCTCTAATAGCTCGGATGTGAGATCAGGCGGGTGATATTAATATTACAGTATATCTCTCTGTCATCTTAAATAACATGGTTATATTTCTGCACTTCTCACGAAAAGAAGTACAGACCAAGGATGTGATGCTAATTAGCCCGTATTGTATTCGTTTTGGGAAGCTTTTGCTGAAGTTGCAATACCACAAGCTACACTAAACAAGAAGAATACAAACTTGAGCGAAAGTTCAGGCTTGTAGTTTTCCAGTCGAGATTTACTCCACCATGTGTGGGACTGTGCATTTGGATAGACTAACAAGCTTGATTTTCTGGTGTAAATATGGAACGAGTAACTAGAGAACACAGAAGTCATTCATTCTCAATGGGATTGTATTGTGAAAAGAATACTTTTATGCTAGGGATCCCCTACAAAAAGCGGCAAAGTACCCAGCTGTGTTATCACAGTGCTCATCATCAAACAAAAACCATACCAGTACATCTATGTTTTCTAAATATGGCACAAACAGAGGTAGGAAATGACTGCTTTTCATATCTTAAAATTATAGTATCTTATGTATCAACAGTGTATAAATATTTCGCACATATATCCCCGATAAATTTATCGTAAGAATATATTCGCCTCCTAAAGTAGCGAAGGCAGAGGTTCAAATGTTAAATCATGGTGTGCGTTTTTAGTGCTCAGTCAAGGTGCTTTAAATGTTGCTACAAATAAAACGTAAAATAAGTGTGCAATAGAAACAGTGATATATTGCTAGTAAAATTAAACCCATAAACATAGCAGCTTTCAGAGTATAAATATTTGTGAAGACAGAACTGTAAGCTATTTCCCTCGTAAAAACATTGGAAGAATGGAAGACCACCTCAGCTGTAAGCCATTCATGGGCATAATTCTAAGAGGAAAACATCGCAGGTGAAGCGACTGAGCTCATGAAAGCAGAAGACGCTCACAGTCAGGTTTCGAGAGGTAAACGACTCAGTGGCTTTAGCCGTTGTAGGCTAAGCAGCTCTATATCGAAAATCCGGGGGAGAAGTTAGCTTCCAGCGTGAGCCAACGGCAGGTAAACTCAGGGAGAGAACTTGGATATTTTTCGAACTATTATTAACTTCCTGACGGGTTCGGATTTAGTTTGAGTAACAAACTGGGATCCGATGCTAGAAGATTGACGTGTTACTGGAGTTTATTAATTTTCTTCACAAAATTGTAGCAGCCGTCAGATTTGCACGTCTAACGGGAATTTAGGGATGCAAACATAGATTGTTTAAGGGAGCACAGATACGATTAAAGCGATAGAAATAGGCGAACTAAGTTTTCCTAAAATTAGGGTTGAAAAAACCAAACACTGGATTACTAAAAAACTAGCATTATTCGTACAACATGCGGGACCTTCCTAGCTAGAAATGATAGAATTGAACACGAGAACCTGCGTACGATTAAGAGTGGCGTATACTCACACAGCACGATGGTCTCCCTTCAATAAGGACTACAATAAGAGCTTGTCCTTCCGTCCGCTCACTCGCGATACCTTAGCGATGCATTCGCTGTTGTACGCTGAGTAGAAGTGGGTTTATTACTGTCGTTATCCTAAGGAATAGTTTTTAGAGTAAAAACGTTGGAACTAATAGCTTTTGAAATAATTATATCGAAGTTTATTATCTCACAGCAATGAAACTTTGTATTTATTTTCATTTAGTTTATTTTCACAACTACGAGATGGAATTTTGTTTTTGTAGTCAATAATTTTATTGTATTTGATACATACAATCGAATTATTCGAGACCAGTCTCGTTGATTGAGCCTTCGACTAACAAGAGCTGAATTCTCCGTTCAAGGAGCATCATAATTCTTCTCAAAACTCAAATTGTGCAATTGTGGGGATTTAAAATTGTTTTATAAAAGCAGCACCGTGACTTGAGTAAGTCACCTCCTCATCGGCTTCATTCTCATCTATAAACGACTCCATATTTCATCTAGGGATGATGCTAATGTCAACCGTATATAGATAATGACATTAATTTTTTCCACAGTGATATAAACAATAACTAAGGACGTTCGTATACAGAGCACCGTTCCCATGTTTTCTGATTTATTTGCCAGAAGTGAATGAAGAACTTTCTCACTTCATGCTCTGCTTCATCACATGTCACTCTTTAAGTTAAGTTAATTTATTGCTCTGAATTATTGGGTCCGGAATCAGCATCACTGAAGTCGGCAAGACATCCATAACCATGATTTTTAAAGGACATTTTATGCTCTGCATACGTTATAACGAATCTTGTTCTGTAGAAACGAGAGAGTCACAAACTCAGAGCAAACCCGGGGAAGTTTTTTGCATCTTTATTTTGTCGGGCGCTGTAAATAATGCAATTTATCTCCAACACTTTAAATTAGTACCAGTCTAGAAAAATTTAGCTGAAGATACATTCTTTTCAAAATAATGTTAACGAATAATAATTCGTTGGGACAAAAAGTTCCAGGAATGCAGGAAAATTGTAACATTTTTGCTGTGTGAAATGGGAATTCCTCGCCAGGTGACAAACCGTAAACGTCGATCACGAATTCAGCTCTGTTCAATGATTTCCGCAAATTTGCTCTAAAAACGATTTCGCACCTGACAAATGAGTCTAGCGACAATTGCGACCAGGTAATGAAGAATAATTTGCACTCTTCTTATTCTTTAATGAATATTGCATGAGATGCGTTGCAGGTAATGACACAATTAATGGCCAATTAAAAATTTCTGTTCATTTCACGCTTGCTCAGAATAGCATTTCAAAGTCTATATGAATGCCAGTAAATACTGAAAAGAGTTGCATAGCACCTCTTGCTCTACTGCCGCTCATTTCTGTCCTATTAACTCAGCGTGCTGTTCATTTGCACCTACGACTAATTATCAAACGAATAATAACTGGAACATGATACGAAATTGCCAAATCGCTAATCCGATATATTAGTGTCAAATAATTTTATTAATTTACTCTCAAATTTACATCAGTTGGACAAATAACTCGAAATAGTATATTTCAAATAATAGTATTTCCGGGGCTAATGGGATTGTTTCCAGGAACACCGACCGCTGCAGAGCAATGAGTGTAGAATTACAGGATGACCTGCATGTGGGAAACTATCATGAAGAGAAAAGATGAAAGCAAGTAACATTCTTCAGCTGAAAAGCTTTCTTTCTACTGTAGGACAAGAAGAAGGTGTCGTGTGACATCAACGAATGATGGAGAGACACTGGTTGTGAACATGGTTCTGTATGCACTCAGCTCTGTTGTGCATCATAAATTCCCCATGGTTAAATAAACGTTAGAATTCCAATTAAGAGAAGATTTTTCCTAGTCTTTAGACAATGAATCTTGCAGAAACTTGTCAACAATCCTCTCAACGCTTTATTGAATTCATGTTTTGTGTAACTACCTCACTTCTAAGGCAGCTTCAAACGCAGATAACAGCCATCGCTTGGGACTAATTAATGGGATTTTGTTGAGAAGATATATAATTTCATTTTATGTAACCACGTTCGGAGAATCATAGTCAATAATTATTCATACTTTTGTACTTGAATCAATAGAAATTAACAATCATGCTGTAAAAGAACAGAGATGCAAATTTTTGTGATACATTTTGCATACATCTAGGATAGTGGCGCACAAGTGAGCATGGTGGAATTTCCAGTTTACATATTACGTCCATCATAAAGTTTCTATACTGAAAATGGTATAATTTGTTTTTACAAGGCCTTTCTAAAATGTTTTTTTGCTTCCTGCAACTCTTGATTGCCTTAGCAAAGTAAATCGTATCCAACAAATTTGATGCAGCTCACTCAAGTAACGATGTTTGGGGATTTTCCCTTAGTATGATAGCCAAGCACCTCCAATTTCAAGAGCACAATAAACAGCTCCATTGTGTCACCGCTCAAGAAGCTCTTATTCAAGACAACCTTGGGAAAACGGTCTCTCTTTTCTGTCTCCTGGAGCTTGCAGAGCTGCGTGTTATTCTCAAACCTTTATTAAATTGTTCCCCTGGACGACCTCTAGCATAAACAAGGCTGATTTGGCGCCCTAGAGGCACATGGAGCAGGAGCTTGAGGAGCAGCAGCTCTGTGACAATGTGTGTGTGTCAGCTTAGACGGTGTCTTGAAAAATAGACAAGAATATCGGAGTGTTGTTGTGGTATGTACTCCTAAGATAAGATACGGTAATAAAACTAAAACACTGCACATTAAGCTTCACTGAGAGAGTCGTATATTTTTAGGGTCCTACTTCAAGCTCCTGCTGAACTGCTCTCTGTTTCCGCTGCAATAGTGGCCTACATGCAACGCCGTGCTGATAGAATTTCCTTGCGAGGTTTCTCCTTGAAGGGTTCAGACTCGCAACTTTATAGGGAGCTCAACTTCTGAGCTACTTATTTCCGGGCGATATGCAGCTATTCAGGAGGAGTTATAATTCCTCTCAGTTGAAAAAGCAGGGAAGAGCAAGCCGAGGCTTGCTTCAAACACAATGTTGTGAGGACTTATGCACACGACGCTCAGTCACGTGGGTGATATTAGGAAACAAATGAAGCATCGTCTTTAATTGTGCACAACTTAAACATGATTCGGTAGAGTATCATCAAACCTAAAATCTTGAACGCTTTCAGAAAAAATACGGTACGTGATGGCTTTGTACATTACTGATACGCTGTGAACTCCCTCTATATGAATCGGAAGAAATACTTCACTAAGCCTTTTCTCAAGCACAAATCGAAAAAAAACGTTCTCATTCAGTCTAACTCATCAAAAATAGCCCCGGTAACAGCATATGCACTATTTTGATAATATTTTAAGTGTAAATAATTTTAATCCTCATTTAGAGCGATATGATTTAATTGCATCCCCTTGAAATACAAAATTTCAGCCATAGACTTTCATAATCGGAATTGTCATGTATTTAGAAGCATGGCTTTTAATTTTACTGGTCTCTTATTGTATGAATCATTCATTATGATAACTTAAGTGCAAGAATTCAAGTATTAAGGCACATAGAATTGTATAAAATTAATTAGTTATTTTGATATTGTGAATCTATCAGTAGTACTAACTCAAAGCAATGCTTTAAAAGAACAGGAAAAGTTTGTGTGTACGTGCCTCAGTTTCCTGAAGGTTCAAACCACTTTTCATGATTCTTGTTCCTTACATGCAAGAATTAGTAGGAAATAGCGAGAATTAGAAGGAATAAATTGTGAACATTTACTAACTACCGTAAACCTTGAAAATGCATATTAAGTTTTGATTATGCTTTCCAGTGCAATTATTTATCCTGTTGGAATACCATGAACATAGTTACGCTTTTGCTCTTAAATTATCACAAATTTCTTCTCACTTCACTCTCCCTAGCAGGGTTATGAGACTCCAGGATGCTGATATTGATGAAGGGCAAGTATCCTGAGTAATCAGAATTCTTCTTTGATGTGTTTTTTGTAAATACATTTACACCTGTCAGTTCCAATCTACTAACCAACAAAAAAGAGTCCAAGTTCAGTCATACTACGCATGCAGTATATACTGTATTCAGCTCACTGCTCCCACAAAGTCACATCCACACTTAAACACCCATCTATGTCCAGTTGATAATTTTTTTAAAATATACACTCTTTCACTCTGCCACTAACTCTAAATGCCCTGCAATTTTTTTTCGCTAGGGTTCGAGAGGGGAGTGCCAGGTTACCCACGTTATCGGTACACAGGAGACTCGAGCATCGGTGAACACTACCTTGTCATCACCGGAGTTACTCTGCAGGACGACGGCGAATATCAGTGTCAAGTGGGCCCCACTGCTGTCGCTACACCTATCTGGGCGTCCGCAACCGTCACGGTCCTAGGTAGGTAACTGAATTTTTCAATAAAGTTGAGAAGGTAAATTTAGAAACTCATGCTTCCTACATAAAAATAGAAAATATTATTCTAATGAAGTTTTGAATACTTTCAATTTTACTTTTTGCTTTGAATTTTATGATATAGCTAATACAAAATCTTCAAACCCTGAAATAATGTAAACTATAATCCTTGAATTCGTAGGAAAATACTTTATATACATACAGGTATGTTGACACGTTCTTAATTATGCTTTAAATTCTGAGATACTTCATTATCATGTTATTCACGATAACTCTGCAGAGTGAACACGTATTTTCTCAAACAAGTTCGACAAATTTATTCATATGTTTACATATTTAATTGCATGCTCAACGAATAGGAAGTACATATAATGCATGCTGCTTGTATGACAAACTGTGTTTATACGTTTGAGAATTCTTTGGGTTTTACTGTTGTTTTCACTTTCAGGTATTATTCAATGAGTTTATTTGTTTTTCATAGTTAAACAATAGTTAATAGTTGTTTAATAGTAATAGTAACAGATAGAAGTAATTCTAAATAAGGACCAGTAAAGTTTTTAATTATACTGCAAATTTCCTCTGCTCATAGAGTTTGATGGACAACTAACTACCTGTATGTTATATACTTTTCAACGGCAGGAAATTTAAAATGAAACACTAAAACAAAGGAAGTTCAAGCTCACCGTCTCTCACGGGGCGTGCTGACATTCTTCATTTTTTAAAGTAATGTCTTTGTTAGCATCACTGTAGATGGAAAGTGAACTCATTCATTCTTTAAGCGTTCTATCTTGGTCTTAATTACAACGTATACAGACTAAGTTATTTTGCTTTTCTTAAAAGAGAAACAGACTCTTCAGAATAGTGAAATATCAGAGCATAAACTCCTACGTTATTCATCCTGACCAGCAACATCATATTGCTGGAGCTTCTGTTCTACGTATTAAGTGTTCATTGTTCGTACATGCAATATAAAACACATCTGGTGAAAGACTAGTAGCGCACCCTGAGCTTCGCGATTAGAACTCTGTAATGAAGAGAACAAAAAAAAAACATGACCGCTAAATCTGTAGTCTGGGGAGCGCCAACCTCTAATTAACTGAACATGGAGCTCATGCCTGGCACCGCGCTAATTATAATCACGCTGAGAAAGACGTTCTCAAATGGATGGAATATTGCAGTGCCCGCATGAAACTACCTTGAAATTATCAGAATTAAAATCTTTCTCGTAGCGTAGTAGGCGTCAAGCATTGAATGCATCAAAATATTGAAATCTAATTCAATTTGAGTTCAAACTCATTATCTCAAAATGAATAGCAGTCAACTGTTTTTTCTTTGATATCATAAATTTAAGGTTATTTGTGTTTTATAAAATAAGTATTCGGTAGAAGCTCTAACGTCTGATTTGACACCACGCTCGTGAATCAGGAAACTGTCGAACATTTTAGTTTGCTCCTTAAGCTCAACAAATAAAATGAATATTGATTTAAATTTACAAACAGCTAATGTTAATTATATGTAGACTCTCAATTCTTGCTGGTAGGTGAAGATCTTCGTGATTAAATACAAAATGTTAGACACAGGACTTTGGGGCTGGCTAGAAATGAGTTAAACAATGGTACTAATACTGCCACTTGAGACTGGTGTGCGATTTCCAATAGTTTTAATTTTTATGAATATATCTATATTTTGCACAAGTGAGTTTTATAAGTTTATTCTGTAGAGTTTAATTATACAGTTTGGAAAAAGTACTAGCAAAATTTAAAAATTCACTCAATAAGAACTCGGTTCTTCTGGCGAGTCTCGAATGTAATATCTACCTTGGAAGAGACTCACAACATCTGAACTTCATGCATAGGAAATTTGAATCAATTTTAAAGCAAAATTCACTTCAGTTCTCTCAGAGACGATAACAAAGGAAAAAGGGGACAGGGGAGGTGGTGGGAGAATACTGAGATATCAACTTCAAGCTTCTCTCTCCAAGAAGCAGCACCGACATTCAATTAAATTGAGGTCTCGATATTGGGGAAGCCAGTTCAAATGCGCAGTTTTTTGGGGGGTTTTTGATCCTAATTTTGTTCTTCATAAATTCTGCGCAACGTCGCATTTTCATTTGGGATGACAATGTGTATTGCTCCCAATTGGGGAACGTGTTTGGGTTGTAGATGAGACTTAAATGTTTCACAAAAGTTTCCAAATGTTTTTGGTAGTCGTTATGGATACAATTCCGTTGTGCACGAATTTGTGCAAGAAAACTTTGTTGTCACGAAATGTTTGCTTGAATCATTACGAATTTTACCATTAACTTTTCTGTGGAAATAATGCTGTGGGGAGAAAAAACTTCATTATTTTGTTTGCCTTCGGCTGTAAACAAAATCCCACGCATTAAGAACTGAAAACTTGATATCAGAGAAAAAATAGTCACTTGCACTGATCAATAATATAATTGATAATCAATAAATAACTAGACAACAATTATTATCTAGCAATTGGGGCAGCTAAATAACTTGCAATGGCTGTTCTCCCATGACATTTAACCTAATGAACCGCACGATGAACAGTCTCATCGAAACCGAATTTTGTAGATCCTAATTTAGCTATAAAGTCACTCTGAGTCTTAAAGTCTTATGTTGCTTATGACAGCTTATCGTAGTACTAATTTTTTCTGACTTTATTAATGAAGACATAGTTACCTTTAGCCATTTATTATTGGTAAAATTTGATTAAATGTAATGAAAACGACAATCATCGACAGTACAGACACTTTCTGAGAAACAAAGAGAACGTTTATTTTCACGACTGCAACTGCTGCCAAAGTGAGCCCATTGGTCAAAGATGTTGAAAATTCAGGATGTTAAACATATTAACAAACTCAACGAACATCACATAAAATTGAAAAAGAGATGAATTCAGTAACTGAAATATACTGTCTACCACGAACCATTATAATTCATTTCTGTAATATAGAAGCTCAATAAAATAAAGTATCGATAAAAAACTATTGTTCCACTTAATCGATTCAAGCCCGGTACTTTCATTATAAGTTCTAATAATTCAGTCATTCCCTTTAGTAAAAATGATAAAATCAGGTAATCACATAACCTTCAACAAGTGATAGAAATGATATTTCGTGTAATTATTTGATATAATCATTGAATTGTGGGTAATTATGTAGGGGATTACTTCCTCAGTCATCCCCTGTTCATCCAATCTTTATCTTGAATATTTTTATGTTACAATTCATCTAGCTTATTAATAATTACCAGCATCGCTGTGAAAAATATTTATCACTCGTTGATCTAGTGCCTCCGAGTGGGATCAGCATCGTGGGGTGGCGGGATGATGCAGTGGTGGAGCTCATCCAGGGGTCCTCGCTCTCACTGGAGTGTAGGGTGGTGGACGCTAGACCAGCCCCCTCTGTTACCTGGTACAAAGATGGCTTGAGGATCGACTCCAGTGAGTACTAATAATGCTAAACTCCTATTTTGTAGTTGACTCTTGTAATAACAACATGTCGCGTTTGATATGATCATAAATTAGTGTTTTGTAGCTGACTACAGTGGTGACCAATATGCAACATCCGATAATTGGAGGACATCGTATGAGTGAGCAACATGTGGACCGAGATCAAAGAAAATCATTGTTCTGCTGTTTAATCCAGTAGGTGAGTTTATAATTCTGTTTATTGCGTATCATAGCGTGAATGTAGGCAGCTGGGAGCGAGCTATTTTTAATGGTGATTATAATTATTACTAAAAGTCATCGGTTTTTGCATGACTTTATTTAATGAACAAGTCGTATACTAATTGCACTACTACATGCAATACTGTGGCTCTTTTATCTAGTTCAAGGAGATAGTTGATTCGGGAAATGTTTGCAAAGTGCAAGATTCCAATTTCAGTTTTTTAAAGTGATTGGTCATTTGATTGGGAATTGAGGCTTTGATAGAGATTGAGGAACTTAGAAAATATGTCTGTTTTGTCTAAAATGTTATGTAATGTTGAGTAATGCAGTTTACGAGCTATGTAGCGGCATTCAAATCATTTGTGCATCACCCTATTAATTTTGGATGGTCGCCTCACACTCAATCAAGCACAGGTGAAAATTATGCATTCTTTCAGTGCTGCGTCTCCAATGGAATGTCATGAATTAGTTTCATTTGTTTGCCTTATTGTTGGTGTTCGGGCAAAAAAAAAACCCTGCAATCGAGTTATTTATGCAAAGGATGACATTGTTTACCAAAGAATGAAATAACTGAAATGAAATAAAGTATAAAATATTGTGTGCTGCGACTGATCTCACCCTGCACTGACTTGTGACACAATGTTGCTAGTATCGCGATCCTGTCGTTCAATCGACACATGATATTGCAAAGAACTTTATACGGCAGCAGCGTCGTTGACACTAATGACTGAAATATGAACAGAGCACATATTGAATGAAACTATAGACTGGGATCCTGACATTGGTATACGCAGGAAAATACTGAAAGATTTGTGCTACAGAGGCTTGTGTGTCGCACGTCATCGCTGATTTTAGTGAGGGAGTGAGAGTAAGTTTCTACCATTTTATCAATGGATCTGATATTATCTATTGAAAACTTTTCATTCATTGACTTTCATGAGCTGGACAAGCCGTTTTATGATATAGCGAGTAGTTAAATTTATAGTACAAATCATTCTATGATTTTCACTGTTATTTATCTTAGTAAGCTAGAAATGATCTATAACACAATATTATTTAAATGCTGCTAAGCTGAACTCTTTTCTCTAAAATTATAAACAATTATCTTCAATAACATTTGCAAATTAAAGTTTATTCTAATTTTGCATTTGACTAGCAAAATTACTAACCCGTTCTCTCATTTGTTTAATCTGGAATGCCAAATTGATCTTTGCTATTTCTCATAGCATTTCTTGACGAAAATTTCAAATTTATAAACTTTGATGAGGATATTTAGAGGACAAACAAAGGATAACCTTTGTTATATATTGAATGTATGTAGAATAACAATGCTAGAAGAATGCTAGCTAAATAATTAATCAATTTTAATGAAAAATTATCTATTTATCTACACTTAGGTAGATCAGTGCTCATGTTAAGAACGTGATAGTTCATCTGCTAAGGCATTAATGCACTATATCAGAAACGAAAATAATGACGTTCTCTTGTTCTACATATCTGAGTAGAATGCCTTAACCTCGTAATTGTAATGTTGTCTACCTACAAATGCTCTGAATGCATTGGTATTACATGACGCAACATTGAGGATCTTGCTTATATTGATTTGTTAATACAATCCGAGATCTAACTCACGGTTATGATTATTATTTTCATATGGACATATATTCGCGTAGACTTCATTTTGAAGAACTTGAAGTGTCGCTGCGCTAAACGGTACTGATAACATAGCCGTCAACACGCTCCAGCGTGATGGACATGTCAAATTAGGAAATAAATTGCTCTGTCGTTTCATATTTGCCTCTGGTGTGGGCTTTTGCTCGCCTCATCAAATCGAGCGAGCATTTCCGCTTAGCTGGGCGTAATTACATTCAGTTGCCAGCACATCGGCCGGCGTACGCTCATTAAATCTTCCTTGCTGGTCAAGCAATTGTACCGCATGAATTTGTCCTCCTAGTGACGTTCCAAATACGTGTGCCGTTTTGTGCCACCATCTGATAGCGATTCCCGGAGCTTGGGCTCAACAAAAATGCACTTGTCAGCTCTATTTCTGGTGACAGTGATACATTTTCAGTTGCCGATATGGATGCTGCGACTCAATGCTGACACTCTCGTACAGAGACGCACTTCATTCCACACTGAGTTTTATTGGTGAATAAGATGCGAAACGAAAATTTAGGATTAACGGAATCACTAAAGATTCATAGCTCTATTTTATGATGCCAAAAAGGGAAAATGAATGAATAATTTTAAATGAAAAACTTGAATAGCTTTGCAATGCTCCCACTTTCATTTCAGTGCTTTTATCAAGATATTTCACTTTCTACTTTCGAGCAGGACTCATTCAAATTACGGAAACTAAAAACTGAAATGATGACTTTCTTTTGAGTTTATATTACTTTACACTGCACTGAGAATGAATACCGATTATTAGTAGCATTTTTGTTAGCTTAATACAGGACAATGTCATGGCCACGACCTCGCGATTATTTCATTTTATGAATACTGCTATTCTTATCGTAAACTAAAATTTATTAAGATCCACTTATGACTCTAGAAATATTTCTAGGAGAGCAATCCCAGATTCTAGACATTAGGATTATATATATTATACATCTACATTTGGTAAGAAGCTTGCTTCAATAAGAGCCAGTACCTGTATAAGTTCCTTGTTGAATTATGGTTTGTATTGTAATGTTTGTTTACGAATAGATATCTCTCAGTTTTCCCATGACCATCTCTGTATTCTAAGCTGCAGGATTCAACCAAACAATGCTGCTGCGATAGTAACTGCGTACTGACTAGACAAGATTAGATCTTAGTCTGCCTCGCATTGGGTCTGAATTGCTCCTGTGTGAACTTTACAATCAACACAAAAACTATGTTCTACAACAATTAGCGTTTGATAATTTTAATTAGTTTACTCTGGATCACAAGATACAGGACATAAAGAGACATATTTTATCAGTATTGCTAATGTGTTCCTATATACGAGTAGACGTCACTGTTACTTCCACTGGAATGCAAGGTGGTGCGCTGTCAAAATGTTAAATTTTTGTTCATACTGCTTTTCCTTTTATTATCATTGGTATTATCATCATTACAAAAAGTTATCAGCATTGTTATCATTCCTAATATTTTTATAGCTATTTTTTATTACTAATGAATATATCTATCCAAGGAAAGATGGCAATCACTTTTTAATTCCAAAAACTTTAAAACTCTTTCCATTACTTCTCTGTTACACTTATTACTATTTGGGCTGAACCTCAATCTCTTACTTTTGGGGTAGCAAACTGCTTGTCTGCTACCAGGGTTCGAAGAGGAGATGTTAAAGTTTTGGCTAGGAGTTATTTTTCTAATTTTACGAGTTCCAACTCGATCTTCTGAAACCTATCAAGGTTCATCGACAGCCTCAGCATGAGCTTTTGCCCTGATTATCCTGTTCTGGAGCGCTAGAGCCTTGTCTGAACTGTTAATATTAACTTCCTGTCTAAGCGTTCTCTGTTCCGTTGGAGTTGAGCTTGCGAGCAGGGACTTTAGATTTCAATATTAGTCTTTGTAATAGGGCTGCAGAGCTAATTCTCTAAAGTAATTTAGCGGAAATAGCGTCATTCTATTCACTCAAGTTGACTACGGAAGCTCTTTCCTAACTCTGTAACTTCATTACGAGGCCTGTAAACTCCGGGCAAGATGTCGACGTGCTTAGTTCATGCTTTTCTTATTCCAAAATGCTTGTCTGTCGCTCCAGTGCCTACGCAAGAACTGAATGTGTTTGTAGAAGAAATTTAGCATCGAGCACAAGCAGAACTTGGAGTATACCTTGCTAAGATAACTGACTCAGATGAGTTGTTAAATTAAATCTTGTTTTCAAAATAGGCAACTGAGAAGCAATGGTATCGCATTCGTGCTTCAAATTTTTCATCATGAAATGAGTGAATATCTGAATTTGTTTACTATTTAACTGTCCAACTTTTAGTACACTAGATATTTGTGAAGTAAAGTATATACTTCTAATTTAATTAATCCTTTCTGATAGGAATCTACATCAACTGGTTCACACTTAATTATCAACAATGGATAAGTTTCCATGTAAGCTTGTTCATATGCAATAGTAGCTAGACGCAAAATCCTACAATATTTTACATATTGCGTAGTTAAACACTAATTTCCTAATTTCAAGTATTAAGCCGTATCGTATGTACTAAATAAAACAGTTCTAAGCAGGTTAGATTTTGATTGTAAATACTATTTTTGGTTAATTAAATGTAGATTAGCTTCAACAATGAAATACATCGTATAAAAAGGCAAAATAAAAAATCTCAAGTAGCATCTTATCGTGAAATTTGCAAACAAATGAGATAACCATCTAAATTTCATGTATATGTATACATATATTTATATTTTCAAACATATTTATGCGTACATGAAATATTTTTACTTTACGTTAGGTCGGCCCTCATATTTTAGCTAGGAGGCAAAAGCAGAATTTAAGGAAGAAAAATTAAAATAGATAGGCACTCTATCTTAGAAGAATATTTCATATCCTCAGCTTGATGTCAGAAAACATGCATGATTTCTATGAGATGGTCTGGAGTTCAGTTTGGTGCGCTTTTTCTTGTGGAGTTTTATTTGAAGTTCTACTGACTCTAACCAATTTTTATTCGGCCTTCAAAAAGAACTAAAAATTGTTCCTATTTTATTTTCAGATAGCTGTTAAAATTTACTTCTATTGCAATTGGGGACAGTATTAAATCATCTATGGTGCATATGAACGTGAATTGAATGGCTAACTATTTTCAAATAGAGTTAGTCATTTTTTTGCTCCTAGTGAAATAAAGGTTTATCATAATTGGCTTATGCGCTAGATTAGATTCCTACATATATTTTAGTTTTCAAGTTTGTATCCTATTCAAGTTTAACTTGTGTGTAGCCAATCCATCAATTGATTTCGCTGGATACTTCCGTAAAATTCAATTCCCCCTAAAATTATAAATCATGTCCTCCTGTTAACTGTTTTCTCCTATTCGCTATTCGTTTAAAACACTGAACCAGTTGCGTGAGTTAATTCTCAGTAAAAGTAAAGTTCAGTGCTGAAGTTTGAAAGAGTTAAGAGACATGCTGTGGTCACAGGCCAACAGGAGGACCACGAAGAGACGGGCAGCCACCGCCGCCTGGTGACGCTAGCCAGCCGCCTGCATGTGACCGCCAGGGCGGAGGACGATGGCCAGCAGTACTCCTGCAGAGGAGGACACCCTGCCCTCAGGGACGCCACCGCCGCCCTTGTTGCCTCCGTCACGCTCTCCGTGTTGCGTAAGTCCTGCCTTGCTTCAATAATTTGTTTTCAGGTGGTTGTTTCGACTCCAATCTCAAGCCAGCAAGTGTCTACACTTCATGAGTTTGATAGTATTTATTGATGGATGGCTATTCATGGAGTATGTTATTTGTTGTAAAGTGTCATTACTGTGGACTTTTTTGAACATAAGTGTGTTTCTTTGCAGATATTTATTTAACAGCATCTTTTGCCATGAGCATCTCATTGGGAATCTCAGTTTGAACCGGCCCTGGTGTTTGATGTTTAGACGTCCGTTACGCTGCTGTTTAAGCCAGAGGAATTTCTAGCGTAACCAAACATCATAAGATATTTGGTTACGCTAGATGATGATGAATAGCTACAACTATTCATCATCAAAATTACTTTTAACCTCTGCCAGTTTTTGGAAGCAGTTAGAATAGTATTTTTCCTTAACTGTTGATGTCTAGAGTACCCAGTAGAGACATCGCTGTCCCTCTTGCTAGCGACTATTTTACTACTACGAGTATTTCAGAATCGGGGTTGTACGCATATTTTTTTTAGATATTTTTGATGTCTTCACCTTTTCAATCCGGCAAAACTCCAGTTTAGCTCTCTAAAAGTGTGCGAGTTTTTTCTAAGTAGTAGTTTATATGTACATTTGATATGAAAGAGCTTTTATACACTCGAATTAGTATAAGTACAGCTGGTTGTGAGCTTTCCATACCTGAAAGCCTCAAAATTTTCTTCCTTAAATGGAAATGTTCATTTTTAAGATGTCTTGATCAGAGGTTGGAGGTTTACTTCCTAAGAACGCTCTTTGAACTCAAATTTTTATGAAACGAAGTTTTTAGATCATTTTCTGAGACCCTAATTCGCCATTGAACTCCATATCCGTCACTGTCATACTCTCTGGACGGCATGACTTCTGCTTTTGGCACGATATTGGCAGGTTAATCATATATTTATTTCACCACCTCTCCTGAGGCCATGTAAGCCTCACGTATCTGAAACGTTATTAAATTTGGCTGCCTTCCACTTGATTATCCGCTTATTTATTTCTGTTCTTCACTTAACTCATAGAGCAACCATCCTTTTTATTCACCATGCTGTCGACTTAACATAAAGGTAAATTCTAATCAGCAATTCAACTCTCACTCGTACGGTCCTCATCTGCTGTACAATTTTACAGATTCAGTCTACTCGCCAGTTTAGACACATTTTAAATCTGTCTAGTGTAGCAATACGAGATCATTTTATTTTAGTGAATACGCCATCGAATTAACTTTAACGTCCTACTGTATGATTTTTTCTATCTCATAATTTATTTTTAATGAATATTGTTTTGCAGTCACTCGTACTAATTGTTGTAGATACTCATATATTTTTGGCAAATCAGTGTATGAGAAGACCGTTTTTCTGGACAGGGATAGTTACTCGTACACAATGAATTAGCTTTCAATTTTATTGGTACTATTTTATATCGAAATTTTGACTTTAATTTCAATTTCTTCAGCTGTTAGAATCAAATCTATTTCTTAATTAAAGCTCTTTTTTGAATATCCATACACCATTATGTCGGACACTTTACTTTCCCAACCATATATTTATGCTGTTATTCATTTCCTCTCATTTCTTCTTTGACCTCAATCATGCAAATATTGTTTTTGTTTATTCAGGAGGCTTTTTTCAGACATAAACATTATCAGAGCAGCGGAATAAGGAGACAATGTTATAATCAATATGAGTTGAATGCAGCTCTCATATGTGGGAACATGAAGTAGGACAACAATCACAAGCAAGCATCTTCCTTCATCCGTCACTAATATGATGTGGTTGGCAGTATAGTGGCCAGGTAATTTCTCATTGCTCTGAAGTGCAATACAAAACTTCGTATGTTGGTGTGACGTCAAGACTTTAGGCCTGAATAGCCCGGCATTACGGCCGTGGCTCTTCAAGTGGCCCTTGATGCATTAATTTACCGCAGTGCTTGTTTTGGTTTTAATGCTCACTTCGTTGGAAGAGATCTCTAGGTTTGTCGTCTGAAGATTTGGGAGTCTTCACACGTTTTAAAAATAAACTAAATGGCAAAAGTAGGGCTAAATCGATCATGTCAAGATAGTTAAAATACAGTATACATATATGCATGTTAGTATGTATAGGGTTTCAGGTAAGTTTCCTGTAAGTAGTTTTCTATTGATCAGCATTATTTTTCAGTGCATAGTTTTACTGATTTCTAGTGCAGCCTACATCTATGTACTCCTATGTTTCCAGCACTGTCTTTGCTTGCAAATTCCTCACTATTTGAATATACTGGAGTTGTGATCATAATTGTTTACTTAAAAACGTAACAAATAAAGTCCTCACGCATTGGATTGCTTCTTTGAATGTAACTCAAAGTTTGAAAGTAACTTGAATTTGTACTTAACAGTCTGAAACTTTCTATCTTTCACGTACTCATTATAGTAATTTTTGTCATTGATAAGTCGTGATGGGCTCATATAAGTATTCATTACGAGGGATTCTAAAACTTTCCGGCAAAGTATGACTAAGTTATTGGTCGGCACACAATTCTATCAGTCGATATTTTTAAAGAAATTTTTACGTAGATAAGAAAGCGCGGTCAAACATACTTCAGTGAGCGCAACTAAAGAACTACAACCCTTCGAAGGAAGTGATTACTGCAGAGCAGTCCATTGACATAGCCTGCACGGTAATTATTATCTTAAAATTAACAGACATTGAATTATGAGTTATTCACAGATCTTGGATAATATTTACTGACATGCACGTCTTCTTTTACTTCTTATAACCGAATATATCAGCACGAAATGAGTATTTTAGCCCATTCGTTTATGGACTTGTAAAGTTAATGGTTTATTAAATAACTCAGAATCCTGTTTCGATTTATTCTGCCTCTTTAAATAAATTTTTAACTCATAAAAGAATCTTACGACCAAGAATGGGGTTCTCGTTTACTTAAAACCGTAGCGAGTTAGTATACATAAACTCCGATCCCGATTATTGAAATAAATTCACTTAAGAATATATTAACGAGAAGTCGTACTCTATTTCGCTTTTGCATACCCAAATGGTTGCCTGAATATTAAGTAGTTTCCTCCATAATTCAGAAACACGCACCGTCGTCCGCCTAATTTACCGAGCGCTTCGAGCTTTGCCAAATATCTTGTCCCTTATTTTCGCTTTATTTTGAAATAGTGCATCGGTCTGAAATTAAAGCAGCTATTCAGTGACCCTAAATTGTGGCAGCTAAGGAGTAATTCTAGGACAGTAACATCTAAGGGACAAGGAATGCAGAATATACAGTGACATTTAGCTCAAGTTTCACCCATACGTTACGATGGAACCAAAACTAATTAACAGCACAGCAAACATAGGTTATTGATCAGGAATGAAGGGCACTGAGGAGGAGATGTGCTGCACTCAGCGATACCTTCTGTAAACATTGCAGAGACACGAACCCGATCTCTGGAGACTGATGTCTCTGCTTGCCAACCTTCCAAAGATAAATGATACTGCGGAGCCATGACAGCATTGGCCTTAAGGGAAACAAACACTGCCATATCATTCTAGGTACGACGGAGCGCATGCTATGCCATGCTCCAGTCAATCCAGGGCAGCCAATAATCTCGCAGCCGATATGATGGAAGTGCAATGCACTATCACTCACCCGCCTAATTTTGAGAGGGTACGGAAAGGACGATATCGTAACGTGCCGAAAATAATTCGACATTGCTACAGGATGTTCAGTAACCAACGTTACAACTTTTAGAGACCCTCTTTATTAAGCAAACAAAGTTATACTAATGTAACAAAATAAAATGTTAGTTGAATACGTATTAGTTGGAAATTAACAAATTTTATTCAATATGCCCATCGTTAGTGTTGAAAACCAGCTGAAGAAGCTTAAAGAATGACCTACACGAACCACGAAAGACTTTTTGAGGGATTTTAGCCCATTCCTTTTTGAGTTTTGATTTCAGTGTCTTCAAATGTGGGTTATGTGTCGCTGATACCGTACTCTCCAGTATAGACCCGATAGAGTCAAAGAGAGGATTCAGGTCTGGTGATGAAGGAGACCATGGCTCCATCGAAAAGAAGTGGGGGAAGATTGGATGCCAATCACACTCGTATTTTCTTAGCTCCATGTGAGACTGTCGCATTTTGCTGAAATGACCACTCGCGGTTTTTGAAATGATTTTCAGCCCAATGCAACAATGACTAGAAAAATGTCGTTTTCATAATTTTCTTGACTAATTTCAATCATTTTTTCCATCAAAACTTATGGACTTATTCCGGTTTTTGCGATTCCTACCAGAACTATTACTGACGTGACTCTTTCTTTCCTGCTGTCTACCTGGGAGTAAATCCTACCAGCCCTTAGCCGAAATCCTGTTTATAGACGTTAAATTTTTGAAGAACATCAGATTTCTTTTCTCCACTGAACATGAGGTTCGATCCCATGACATCACGGATACGAGAGACAAGGATTTCAGTTCTTGCAAACGTTTATCCACGGTTTTCATCGATAACAGCTTTTTATTTTGATATTTCTACAAAGGGGCTTTCAAATCTTTGTGGAGAATAGTGAACATGGTTCCAACGTATATTTTACCCTCTTTTGTGAGATTTTTGAGAGATATTTTTGAGAGATATTTTTGAGTTATTTCGAAGTTTTTCTGATAGATTTTACCAGTTTCAAGATTCTGGCAGTTCAAGAACCACCTTTTCCAAGTCCATTTTTTACTTCTACAGTCTCTTTGAACCGCTTCAGCGCTCCTCAGACAAGCATTCATTTAACCTTTAAGGTTTTCGTAATATCCGTTGAAACTTTCTAGCCCTATACAACTTTAAAATAGCTATTCCTGTGTCTAAATCTTTAGCCAATATAACAAGTATGATACCTGGAAAACGTGGTTTTGTTAAAACACAAAAGTAATAAATAGAATGGAATGGTAATGTAAATAATTTATTTTACCTTTGAATGTAACAATAATTATTGAACACCCAATAAGAATTTAAGGATAAATGAGCTTTTCTCGTTTTCATTTACATTAGACAACTTAAATCTGAAGATAAAAGTATACATTTTACTTTCCGATAGCTGATGAATAAAACCAGAGATAGATAAAATTGGGAAAATGTAAAGAAGTTTCCACGAGCAGTAACTTTTATGATGATTGACCCCACTTTCTTACTGCTTTCTCAAAGTATTTGGAATAACGTCGCTGCTTTCACCTACATAGAATAGATTCTTCACGTAGCGAGGATCAAGCTGACAGTTTGCTCGCCCTAAACCAGTGGTTCCCTACCTTTTTGTGATCAAGTACCACTTTGAGGTCCCGTACAGTCGCCGCGTACCACCTGGTTCCAGAAAAACTAAATTCGATCAGATATCACTTTATTTCCATTATTGTACAAGTAGAACACGCAAATCAACTAAGATTTGCTAACTACAAATCGTTGCCAGATTACCCTATGTTAGGCAGTAAATACATATTTTGTGAAGTAAAATATAGCAAAATAAAAATTGTTCATGACCCCGAAGGTGTTCGCGTACCACCTGGAAGGCCCTCGCGTACCACTAGTGGTACGCGTACCACAGATTGGGAACCACTGCCCTAAACCAATAAGAACCTGTGAATTGTATCTGATATTTGATAAAAACGATCTCCAGTGATGTTCGGTCGACACCAGGCTGCGTGTCATCATCGCACATAAATCCTTCGAGCCCAGCACCGGGAGTAATTCTTGTATTTTCGAGACACACTTTAAAGCTGTTCAAAGTATTTCGATCAGAGCCAAAGCAGTTTGGGCTCTACGTACGCCCGCCCTTGATCCCATACTTGGCAAAGACCTGAATTGAGAGTCTGCAAGAGCAGCACAACTCGCGTAATGGAGGGCTCGAGAAAGCGTTACCGGTGTCGTTTGGACTTAGGAAGAGTCTTAATAGCTCGCTTTACACTGAGCCACACGTCAGGGAATTGCGATGACAGCTTCCTCCCACTCTAGAATTAAGAGATTCTTGGGGCACCTAAAACTTTGGTCGTCGGCGTAACTCAGCACAACTCAATTTGGATCACAGTAGACCCAATCTATTCGGCGCCACCTCAAATTAGAGTCACCGAGAATATTGCTAACCTCGTCAGACACTGTAGACTCAGGGTGAGAAACTTCAGCAGCTGTTCACTCGCAAATTTCCCATGAGTTAAGAACTAACTGCAGTTTTTGCGTTTTGCTGGTGCTCCCCCTTGTCATACGTTGTACTTTAAAGGGGATCTTGAGCTTGCTTAAGAGCTATAGCTCTTTGCAGTGTTTGAAACATCAAGAGTCATCTCTCAGTGAAGTTCTAGTTATAATCCACGAGCGTGCTCAATCTTTTTTTCAGTTCTGTTAATACCTTGCATTTATCAAACTTGAATTAGTTTAAGAAAATGTGTTCTCTCATTTACGACATGCTCTCCATAATTCAGTGTGAAAAATTTAGAGTATGTTTGAGTCTTACTTGCTTTCCTGAATAGCTGGAAGCGATTTAAAGTACAGAGGCTTGATTTCATGAGCCATAATTTTATGCTGGACTTATTACAGCCTTGCGATAACGTCTTTCTGTTCACTAAAGGATGAAATTGCAGAGGGAACTCAATTTTATTGCACCCCACAGCTGACACTACGAGCAATAAAGAAGCTGACACCTGACTGCGCAGTGATAAAGAGTTAAAATAGTTTTTCAGTGAAAACTTATTCTAGGCAACTCATTGTATTTATTCTGCTTTGCTGATAATATTTTTCCCTGTGACATACTGGAAGACCCTGTGGGTTTTTTACACAATGTCCGTATATAGGTAGGGTAGTGTGGGGGCAAGTCGTACATGGGGGCGACCCGCACAGTCGCGATTGACAAAAAACAAATGGCGGTATGATGACGTCACGCACGCTGAGGATGAAGAAGATC
>VCRD01001342.1:0-48126 GCA_006783055.1 Trinorchestia longiramus
TGTTGCTGTGTGACGGTTTGTCGACGTTGTGCAAAACGTATCCTTTTATTGAGACTTCCGCTGGGAGATGTCTTCCATTGAGATTTAGCCATGTTTCATTGATAGCTATGATGTCGTGTGACAACGTTGACGCAATGGCTTCAAGTTCCGACATTTTTGGTAGGAGGCTTTGTACGTTGAGATGTCAGGTTAAGTGATACCGATTTGTCGGGAGAGCTGTTCGTTTTTTGGCTTGTTTGTGTCGGATGCGCTGTTCTTTCCTTTTCCATGTTGGATAGCTGGGTAGGATACGTTATGTGAACGTAGTTTGTACGGACAAGAACGTGATATAGTTAAACTTTTTACTGCTTTCCTGTGTCTTCGAGGATCATTTAGTTCTGTGTTGTTTGAATTACAGTTGTCCGAATTTTTTTTCTTTGCTTTGTTGTTGCTCTGGATATATTTTCAATATGCTTGTTGAATTTTGTATATTGCCAATTTTGTGTTCCAATGTTGTGGTTAGTTTAAGCGTGGCGATGGTCAGTAAGCTCCCCAGCTTAGCTTGCCCGACTTTATTCAGATGGATTCCATCTTTCTTGAAAAGATAATTCTGTCCAGTATAATGGGACATCAGGTCTAGGTACATGACGCCTTTTCCTGCACATATGTCTTTAACCTTTTCATTAGTTAGTAGAATTTGGGGATTTAGATTCACATCATTTCTTCGCGGAAGAATGCTAGTTATGATAGCGTTCTTGGATTTGTTTTTCACTGTGTGGATTAACGCTTCAAATTGTAGGGAAATTTCATCTTGGGTCTTGTAACCCGAAAAGCTTTTTTGCATCGTAGATCTTCTACTAGGTGGACTGCTTCGGAAAGTCGTATTTTGGGGCGGCAGAGAATTTTATGCTCGTCTAACCTCCGCTTAAACTCAGTTTTCTGTCCTTGTATGATGCTGTCTCCAATGAGAAATACATGACGTCTTTTTCTGTTTTTAGTTTTTTCCTTAGTTGTACGTTTGTTTCCACCAAAATTTTGCAAGTTTATGTTAGTAATTTTATTTGCTTTGCGAATAGTTTTGAGGATTCCAGCCGGCTGGGTATGAGATTGAATTTGTTGTGGATTATGTTCAGCTGATATTTGCGTTATCTGTTCCTTTGTAGAGGATATTATTTTCCATTTCGTTTTTCAATGCGTTACTTTCCATTTCGTCTTTCAATGTGCTAAAACGGTTCATGGTTTTCAGGTAGAAGTTTGGACGTTTAGCAATAATTTTAATATGTTGGGGCTGGTTGTTGGTAGAATAGAATAGAATAGAATGAGGCTATAGGAACGAACCTTCTGGCCCATTCTTGGGTCGGATAATTACTTCGATAATTATTCGGTTGTTTTACCCAAGTCCCACGCCGTATTTCTAGCCGCGTCAACCATGTCGGCAGCGGGATTCGAACCCGGGTCTTTCCGCTCGCAAGCAGATTCGCTCACCAGTCGACCAAGCTGGTGATGTAGGTAGATGCTTTTTAACACGTTGACTTCGAAGTGGTACGTATGTGTACCACTTAGGTTAGGTTCTGTAATTTTTTCAGATCCTTCTAGTGACTATGCGTACAAAGTGAAGTTTTACACCTATCAGGCAATCGGAGTCAACGTGTTAAGTTGAGTCTCCGGAGACTGAAGCCTTAGCTCGTGTTCGTAATATTGTTTTTGATTTGTCTCAATTGTTGCTAAGCGCCCTGCCAGCAGGTCGATTTGACGGTTGAGTTCGAGATGACGGCTGAGTTCGAGCTGACGGTTAAGTTCAATTTGACGGCTGAGTTCTTGAATTGTACGTGATTGTTTTTCAATGATTGCAACTGATTCTTGTTTGAAATAACAGAAGCGGCACTCGTCCATATTGCAACCTCTTATGTTGAAGAGTTGCAAGCTGTACGTTGCCTTGCATTCTTTGCAGTACCTTGTTTTCGCTTTTGTAGCTTTTTGTGTATTTTGGTTGGACTCCATTTTTTGAATACGTCTAGCTGTTCGCGTTTTGCTTTTCAGTGATCATCTGCTGAGTTGATGGCACGTACTAATCTAATTACAAAATTGTTATCTGATCTTGAGATCTTAAAGTTAGTGCCTGATTGTCAAATGCAAGTTTGGCGACCAGTTACAAAATTATGAAGTTAGTGTCTATTCCTCATATCACGAAGTCAGTGACCAGTCACGAAGTCATAAAATTTAAGGCCGGCCAAAAAGTTAAAAAATTAGTGTCCAGTCGCAAGATCGCAAAATTAGTGTCTAGTCACGAGATCACAACCACAAAATTCCAATCGATCACAACCACAAATTACAGTCAGCAACCTGTCACACAAATGTAAGACTATTGTTCAGCCGTAATATTTTTGTCTAGTAACAGTATATTATCCAGTCACCAGTCACCATTATTAAAATAATCAGTCACCAAAGTACACAATTATTGTCTAGTTGCAAAATCGATAAATCGAAAAATCTCAAAATTAGTATCTAGGCACCGGATCCCCAAATTAGTATCGAAGCACAAGATTTCAATATTAGATTCTAGTCAAACAGAACAAAAACTCCTCATTAGTGTCTATTCATTGTATCATAAAGTATTGTGTAGTTGCAAAATGATTCAATTTGGCGCTTGAAAAAGGCAAACATTAGGATTTGTTTTCTCTATCAAGATTTTTTTTTTAGTTATGATTTCGAATAAGATTCCCATGAATAAATTCTTTTTAAAACAATTTCCATAAACCGGAGGATTGGATGAAAAGGATTCATTCATTATTATTTTGAAGTTTGAAATCAAAATAATATTTTCTTTTCCGTGTGTTGAAAGCTATTCTATTCTTTTTTACACAAAAGCAACGCTAATGAAGATTCCCCGAAACTAAAGACACATCAAAAATAGTTTTTGTCCATTGAAAAAAAAAAGATTCTATTGCCACTAGTACCAACATCCACTGCGCCTTGATTAACGCATACAAGGGTTTCACAAACACATAAATGAAATAGATGTTACAAACACAGAAACACAAACACAGAAATGAAATAAATGTTAGCTGTAGATGGTGCAGTGATGGTAGCAGTAGACAGTGCAGTGATGGTAGTGATTGACTGTGGTAGACAACGGCAGTAATTGTATTAGACAGCGGCAGCAGTAGTAGTAGTAGACAGCGGCAGTAATAGAAGTAGACAGCGGCAGTAATAGTAGTAGTAGACAGCTTGGTAGTAGTAGTAGACAGCGGCAGCAGTAGTAGACAGCGGCAGCAGTAGTAGACAGCGGCAGCAGTAGTAGACAGCGGCAGCAGTAGTAGACAGCGGCAGTAGTAGTCATTGGCAGTAAGGTGGCAGTAGCAGTGGACAGTGGCAGTTGTTGGCAGCAGACGGAGGCAGCAGAATGGTAGTAGACCGTGGCAGTAGACCGTGGCAGTAGACACTGGTGGTAGAAGCGACAGTAGCAGTTGATATCAGTAGAGCAGTAGACAGTAATGATATAAATAACAATAGGTGATAGCAGGAGATATTTTTTAATTCCTTAATTTTAAGAATTAATTGGTGTTTTTGTTGTTAAAATCAATAAGAAAAATAAAAGGCCTGTGTGGTGGCAGCCTAATTTCTCATTTAAAAGCAGATCCCTTGAAGTGTGAGCAATATAGGATGGGCTGTAATTAAAAGTAGGAGTATCCCTTTTTATTATTTTTCGCTTTAAAATTGTTTTATCTGACTATGTGTATGCATTGTAAGTTTATGGTTAAAATATTCCATTTTGTTAAATATGATAGCATTGTCAATCTCAAAGGAAAATGTTTTGTGTATTGCAATTCATATATGTTGGCATTCATATCACAAATAATGATTCAGGACTCAAATTCCAAAAGAAGAGCTGTATCAAAATTGGAAATGTAGTCCAAAGTCCGAAACTTAAAAATTTCATGTCAATAGAGGTAAATTTGGAGATCAGACAAAATGAAACAACATACAAAAATGAAATTTTCCATAATTATCAAGTCAGCAGAACTACATTTATGTGTTATTTGGCTCATGTAATACAAACTTGTAGTTTTTGTAAGAAAGTGGCTTAATGTACAAGTTTGTTCTGTTCGAAACTTAAGTTCATGTCCTTCACGTTTTCTTCTTTTTTTATCAGAATACTTTTTTGAAAAAAATTCTCACTCCATTTTAGTAAATTTGAAGAATTTAGTAAAGTAAATTTGTATTACTTAACATGAAATTCATTCTTCGAGTATTGTGCTGGAGAGTGCAAGCATAGGGCATAGTTGTAGCCTGAACTATGCAAGATACAGTTCATATTTTGCCTTATGTCTAATTTGAATGTAGAGAGATAAGATTTTGTAACCTTATAAGGATTAATTTTTTTGGACCGAACAAAATATGGTATAAATTGTTAGGATTACTCAATATAGGGTGTCTTTTATGTAAGTTCATGCAACTCTTTAGCAAAACAAACATAGAGTATGGGCATAAAATGAATTATTTTTAATGTAGAGGGTGCAGCAGCATAACTTCCCTCTTTTGGAAAGGAACTTTCTTTGAAAAAGAAAGTTTATTGATGCACCCTGTGCTTCAGGAACAACAGTGGTTCACATATCTTATATGGTAGAAGGATATTTTTCAAGGGAAATAAATGTTGACAACATAGAAAAAATTGTAAATGAAGGCTCGAAGCATTCAAATCAAAGGATTTTACTAGTTTGTCTGCATTACCTTCATTGTTTTTTGTATCATATCTGGAATTTTTACCAACAACTCTTACAGAGAAGTATTAGCTAGTTTTATAGCTTGCTAGCTGTGGACTGTGATATTTGTTCTTAACTTTGAAGAATTGTCGCTAAAAAAAACTATTTGGATTGCTATGGGCTGTGAAATATTGCGATATCATGAGCATGAGCAAAAAAACGTTGTTTGAATGTATTTCAGGATACCAAGAAGTGCTGAGTGCAGTGAAGGAATCTGCAGTGTGGGTAGATGAATCCATTATCCTTCAGCTCTCGTTTGGACGGCAACGTCCTTTGTCGCCTGGCCCAGCTATGCATGAAGATCCTCTTGGTCTCTCTGTGGAAGGCAATACGTGAGTCCTGTATTAGCATTAAGATAGCGTTTAATGAGAAACAACGATAATCAGGGTTGCCACACGTCCTTGAGAATCTACTTATATAATAGTCAGTATATCTTTATGTCTCTGTCTTTGTGTGTCCATCCCACGTCATCCTATCTATTTCTTAAGAAATATTATTGAACTGAAATCAGAATGGGTATACCTGTATTATAAACGTTTTATTGTGGATACCAAAGGTGCCGAATTTCTATAAAATATGCCATTTTTCCCATTATTGCCCTTTTTCTCCTACATAGTCATGTTATCAGTAGACAAGCTGCATAATGGAAGTTCTGTGTATATTCATGAAAAATCTTAAGGGTCTGACAGCACCATAGGTAAAACTGAAGAATGTGTTTTATTTCATAGGTTCTTACTTATACAGTCGTACCTCGGTACTCGACCATAATCCGTTCTGTGGTGGCGGTCGAGCACCGATTTGTTCGAACACCGAAACCAATTTTCCCATAAGAAATAATGGAAAGTATTTTAATCCGTTCTTACCATTAAGAAAAATACCTAAAATATTATATGAACGTGTATCTAAACAACAATGAAGACGTAAATGTGCACAAGCAGTAATTGCGGTCACTCCAATTGCAACATCAGCTTTCTTTAACACTTCCTTATGCTTCAAGATAGTGGAAATGGTTGACTTTGCCATTTCGTACTGCGACGCGAGGTCGGACACTCGTACACCACTTTCATATTTTGCTATAATTTCCTTCTTCAGTTCAATAGTGGTCCTCACTGTTTTCCTCTTTGCCTTCCCCTTATCACTGTCTTTCTTTGGACCCATTATTAAGGGCTAGAGCAACACGAAAAAGTTTAAATCTGGGAAGAAATACTCGAACAAACTGCGTACGTCTTACTCCGCTGGCGGTCTGAGTCGAACTGACGCTTACCCGCTGGCCGAGAAGGGCCGAGGAGCGCGTTCAGGTCGACTCGGGCTAGTCGAGTACCGAAAATCTGTTCGAAGTCCGATGCATTTACTACTCGAATTTTTTGGTCGAGCACCGATTTGGTCGAGTATAGAGGCGGTCGAGTACCGAGGTACGACTGTATCACCTTTAAACCGAAGAATTTCCACAAGTATTATCTAGGCCATGTTATCGATAGATAAAATACAGAAAGGAAGTTATGTAGATATTCATGAAAATATTATTTTAAACCACAATAATTTGTTGTAAATCTTCAATAAATTCGTCTTCATAATGATTTCTAATTAATAAAATTTAATCAAACTTAAAACGGAATTATGGATCGAAAAGTCCTTTATTTTATCACTTTTAAACCGCAGAATACCCACAGGAATTATTTAGTTATAATAATAATAATAATAATCGGTACTGTAGATATAGCATTCCATTTTTTCTTTTATTAAACTGATGTGCTGCTATTCGTAGTGATTTCACTACAATAGATGTATGTATATGTATTGAAATGTTATAATAAAGTAAGTGATTTGAAAGTAGCCAACCATCATCCAGTCGAAGACTGCCACTCAACGTGTGACGTTTTAAATTGTAAATTTTTTTGTAACCCATTAGAGCCCAGTGCTTATCTAAATAAGCAATACAAATATTTTCTTAAAATGACAGAAAACATTTATATTGATTATACAGAGCTGTAAAGCTCTAATTTCTTTAAACATACATTGTCAACATATTGCAATACCAACATATGAAATAAACAGTTCGTACATCTGGTTTAAAAGATATTGTTCGGGTGTCTTGGGGTTTAAACTTCCGGTTCTAATAGGGTTTTTATCCTGTATTCAAGTTTTAAATTTAATACTTTGTTTTGAAAATAATAGCCTAACACTACATGTAGAAATTCATGTTGATCTGAATCCTGAATTAGCCATTCTCCTAATTTATATAATTGGATACTCTCTCACAACCTGTATCTGCTACCAAACATTGTTAATTTTAATCTGATAAGAACCAATAAAGTTACATTGATATGCATCTTATTTAGTAGGAATGATTTACAGTAGTACCTCGGTTAATAACCACAATCCGTTCCTGAAAGCTGGTCGTTAACTGTAACGTTCGTTAACCGAATCAATTTGTTTGAAGGCTATATTATGTAAATAAAGCACAAAAGCACGGCTGCAACACGATAAAAACAGACAACGTCCGACCGCAATAACGTCTCGTAAGCGACTGAGGTTGGGATGTTGCGTGGGATTCTTGTCATGCTGTTCATCATGATGATGTGCTGACATTTCAAATAGCAGAAGTTATGTAGTGATTATGATGATATGCTGACACTTGCATAGTAGTAGATCAGAAATATGGATATTCATATGAATTTGTTACGTTTTGTGTGGTGGTGCCATTGGCACGTTTTGAATGACAATACAAAATCTGGTGTGACCAGTTTTAAGTTTTTGGTCGGTGTTGTAGAATGTTACGAACACACCACCTGAATGTTACGCAACACACCACCTGAATGTTACGCAACACACCACGCAACAATTTATCAGAAGGCAAAGTCAAGGGGGTCGTCTAGTGCACCGCTAGTTGGGGAACTCAATGATAACGCGGGGACTCAGCTTTTGTTTATTTATTGATCCGTAGGGCAGCTGGTGGAGAGAAGACATTCGTTGTACACGAGTAAGAGAGATTGAGAACTAAAAGTGATAATCTAGAATTAGGATCTAGAGTTAAAATCTCGAGTTATGATCAGTAGTTATGATCAGTAGTATGATCAAGTATTATGATCAAGTGTAGACTTTTAATGAAGTCCAAGGGTGAGAATGAGAAGCCAGAGTGATGGCTAAGAGTCTGAGTATAAAGAGTTTGAGTATGAAGACAGAGACGACGAAGCGACGACGACGAGGTGACTTGATAACGAGTTGACTTGATAACGAGTTGACTTGATAACGAGGCGAGAGCTACGAAGCGACGAGGTCTGATGAAATTTGATGAAATCCGATGAGACAAGAGTAAACGTCTTGAGACTACAGCATCTGTGTTGAGACGAGAGCTAACGAGACGAGAGCAGGACTGCCAGGTGTGTTGTTGTCTTCACATGAGCTAAGTACAGAACAACGTCCCTTTCAAACCAGCCGGTATAGGCTTCTGAAGGGTGAAATTTAAAAAGAACCATAGCCACAGTTCTGTAAGTATTAAGGACGATTTTAACAGAATAAAGCGAATTTTTATAATTAAAATTTACACGAATCTCGCTTAGAGTCACAAAAACCTAATCACAAAAATACAAGAAATTTATTGTAAAAAATACTATTTAATTTGTACGCGATTAATTAATACGCAAAATTTGAAAATGGAGCATGAGCAGCGATGTAATGCTACAAATTATTTCCCTTGTATTAAAATAGTTGAAATCTCAACAGTGACAATAGATCACCAAGTTAAACATTACAATAAAATGACAATGACCATGACACAACAAGCAAGATGTAGATTTGTCTATAAGTGTGAACCAAGGACTACTATAAACAGGACGTGCACCGCCATGTAGCTGACTACGGATGCGGAGGCTAGTTCACTGAGCTCAGTTAGCCCCCATCTATCACAGTGCAAACATTGTCGTAGTCTGTCACTCGGTTTGAATCGGACATTGTTGTTTGTTTCGAGGCACATTGCTGCATTTCTAAGTGGAGACTGTTTATTTACAAAGTTTATTGCTAATTATTTGTATTAAAAATGCCGAACAAGTGTGGGGTTGTTAACTGTCGGGGTAATTACAATAAGGAAAACAGGCACTTCACTTTAACACTTCATCCCAACAATGGTTTGAGATCGTATAATCAGTTCGATGAAACTGTGCTCTTGGCAATGCACTATGACATCCCGTTTGACAAAACGATCCAAAATGTTGTCACTCTTCTTCAAGCTCACACATCAGCCTGTGTCGACACCGAGAAGGAACAAAAGTTGCTAATTTTGACACGTCAGTTGGAACTTTTATTACAGAAGCAGTTTTCCATGAATGATTGTTTTGCTCTACAATCATACCCAAAGTGTAATTATGAACAGCTTAGAGACTTTTTGGTACTGCCATGTAAACGCAAGCTGCAGTACATCACTTCATCTATTGACAAGGACCAGGTGCTGAGGGAAACATTTGACAAAGTCCAGACACTGCAACAGAAGAATGTGTTTCTCTTGGTAGATGAAGTACAGATTCGCCCAACTGTTTCATTTTCTGGTAGGGTGGTGAGTGGCATGGCCGAGAACAACCGAGACTGCAAGGCCACTTTTATTCTAATCACTAGGTGATTGCAGTGCCACAGCCAAGCATCCTCTTGATAACGAGCGTGTCTGGTTTCTCCTTTTTGACACAGAACATCTGCTAAACAAATGGAGCTAAATAGCTCGAGCTACATCTGCTAAACAACTGCATCCGCAACAACTGGATCAGTGAGAAGGGCTAGAAGATCAGTTTTGACAATGAAACACAGCATCATTTGCAGACGTCAAGGAACTACGAGTCAAAGAAAGGCAGTATTCTGACGACTACTACACTCACTCAATTTGCTGTCAACCCCTCAAATTTGCTGTCAATCCCTTAGCGAAAGACTAGCAGAAGAATGCAGTCCTTCTTCAGACCTCTGTTAAGAAGGCCCGGTTGGCTGACTAATCGCTGCAGTTTGGTAGGTTTTTGCTTCTATGTCTGTTTGTTCATATGCGTGAATGTTTGTATATTTGGTTGTTTGCTTTGGAAAAGGTTTAACTATAATCAATTTCTAAAGTCTAAAACTGCAGCAACTTGGCTTTCTATTGAGTGGCCACTAAGCTCATACAATAGTACATGTTAAGTCTGGTTAAAATTGGTATTTCAAAGCATTACAGTGCTTTAAACCATTTAAAATTCACTGTAAAACCTTATTATCCCTTCTATTGCTTGAAAGAAGCAATTTTTGATCAATTTGTTCGATAGAAGATGTTATGTTACTAAGAATGCAATGGCCTCCGCTAGCGTAGTCAGGTATATAGCGGTGCACGTCCTGTTTATAGTAGTCCTTGGTGTGAACCAAGGATTTAGTGAAGAATTTCGGCGCATCTGTTGATAAAGCTGTGCGATTTGACATGCGTGCAAGCTTAATTGTCTGGGAAAAATGGGAGAAGAATGGGTAGTGAAGCACAGTTAAAACATATTGTAAGAAGTTGTATTTCAAATATTAAATTCTCACATGATACTAAAACTAGAATAATAATATCTCTAACAGAATCCAGAAATAAGAAATTAGCAATAGAGGCAATTATTTGTGTTCCATCATAGTTTGTTGCTCAATGCTTTATCATGTCAAAACAATTTCAATTTAAGTTGGCGTAGAAGTATAGATGGAAGAACTTCTATTCAGAGGGAATTTACAGTATGACAATATTCATATAATGGGTCACTACAAAAAATGTGCCCATGTTTGTAATGTAATTTTTTCATGGTATTGAAGTTAGAAACATAAATTAATTTTCAAAGCATTAAAAAATATGATTAAAAATTTAATGTTATTGCATTTTAAACATTTAAAATGACCACCATCACACTCGAAACACATATCAATATGATTGCCAAAACTTGTTACATTGTGTAAGGTTTTGACATTAATAATTGTAATGGCTTCACAAACTACGTTTTTCAATTCAGCGATATATGATAGAACAGCCCAGAATACTTTTTATTTTATACAAGCCCAGAGAAAGTAGTCTTAAAGAGACAAATCAGGTGACCTTGGTGGCCAAGGTAAATCTAATCCGTGCAAAAATGGTCATTCAGAAAATAAGGAATTCAAACGTTTCATGGGGGTCATGGGTACTATTTTTTGGGATATTTTTGCGTAGTTGTGTTCCACATTGGGCTTTAAATGTTGAATTGATTTATTTATGGAACATTCCTTCCTATGTTCATAACGATTAATTCAAATAAAATTTTTAATCTTGTTTTTTAATTGATACTTGTTTGAATCTTTTAGGCTTAATGGTAAACAAATTACAGCTCTGTAAGCCAAGGATTTTTTTTTGGTTACCGTATACTTCAGGGGTTCCCAACCTGGGGTGCGAGACGATATTCCAGTGTGTGCGATAAAAGTCCGCGTCAATAATTGGATATTAGCTGTACGTTGGCATTTTTATTTTCTTTTGCAATGGACTAACTTAACTTTGTTTTCATTTTAGAGTTAAGTATAGCTATTTAGTGGGTGTCACAAACATAGCTGAATAGATTCATTCCTACCATACATTTAACGCGTTCAGTAGTTCTAAAAGTTTAAGACCTAAACTGAACATGTTTGTTACCTGGATGAAACGAGTTCAGGCGTCAGCTGTTCCTAACTGCCTGGGAATTGTTGTTGTATTTGAAAAAAAGTGAATTCTCCAAGTGTTTGAGAACTAGTCCTTGTAGTATTTAGTACTATTTTTTACTGCATAGTTATTTGTTCTATTTCAAGTTAGAGATTAATTTTCTGAGATTTATTCCAATGTTAATTTGTTATATGTTTCAGGGCTACATTTGTAATTTCCTTTACAAATTATCTTAAAAAATAAAGTAACAATCATATTTTTGATAAAATACTGGGAATTCGCATAATTTATCCTTGATGAAAATATAAATATAAGGGGGTGCGAGGTTCAAATGAAATTTCTTTAGAACTGCGGGGCGAAAAAAGGTTGGGAACCCCCGGTATACATAGTACCGTGTGGAAAAGTTAAGATATCAGTATAGCCTTTTTGAATTCAGTTAGAGTGAAATAAATTTAAAAAATAATGGTAGAAACTAAAATTATCTTTGATAATGCTGTCTTGCTTAAACTCACTATAATTAGGTTTAGAAGGGATTAATTTTGAAAGATGTGTGTGAGGATCATATGTGCCTCTCTCGATTTCAACCACATAATTGAAGTTTAGGAGTTGCTACGTTCTAGGAATGTAATGTTGATATCACTGCGAGGTTTTAAAGTATGAGACTGAGTGAGGAATTTGCCGCTTTATTTAAGTATTAGTTCGAGTATTAATATCTCTCATCTCTATTGTGGTTCTCTTGGATTTATGTCTTTGATTTGAGAAAGTTAGGAGTTTGTGTAAGCAAAACTATTATTTCAGCTACAACCATAACAGAAATCAGGTCTCCTGACATGAACTTGTGAGTCAGACGTTTGACAATTAATATGGTCCTAATTTGTTCGCGCCCATTTAAAGCTACCTTTGTCTATCAGCTCGTCACCGCCGGACGCTGCTGGCATCAAGATCTTACGGTATTGCGCTATACAGTTCGGAAAGAGAGAGGGAAATTTGCTGAATCAATATGCACTGATTGGAAAATGTCATTTGTATACGAGTTTATATTTACACTCAAGAATTTTTCCTCAACTCTTTAATACAAAAAATTCTTTCAATTTTTCAATCATTTACTTGTTTTTTTCATACTTCACAAGCATTGAAAGTACTTATTCCTTCTGCAATATCAGCAAATTGATAATGAATACAATTCTAAACAACAAGAATTTCGTAAAGTTATGCATATGAAATAATGAGCTATGGCCGTGGTAATGCCGTCAGTGTACGCATCTCATGTTACAATATAACTTATATTGTACCGTAGCGTGCAACATATAGAGGATAATAAGAATAAGTTCTCTAAATAATTTATTTCAAAAAAAGTACAGAACATACATTCTTGAAACGTTACACGCAAGTAAATATAGAGTTCATATGTATTTATAAGAAATTTGAGAACATTCGAGCAAATATTTTATTAATAGTTCGATATTACACTTCAAACATCAAATTTCATTCTGTTCAAAATGTAAGGAAATCATGTAAGATGTTCGAATTTGTGTGTTTAATTCTTGTAACTCGTGCTACACTTTAATTCTTGTTGAAGACTTGTAACAACATAATCATTGTACGAGGTGGCGCATTATTTGAACAGAACAATTTTCAACATGGCTGCTGCTACACGTCAACAGGTGACTGTTCCTGAGAAAACCCGAATTTTGTACTTTTTTTGAAATTTGAAGTCGCTGTTAGAGATTTGTAATGCTATAGGAAGGTCTCGAAGTATTGTTTAGCGTATTGTGGCTAGGTATAAACAGTATAGAACTGCTGATGCTAAACTGAAGACTAAAAGACCTCTGAAAACAACGTCGACAGAAGATCGAGCTATTGTAAGAAAAAGCATGAATGACCGTTTCAAAACAGCTTCTCAAGTTTCTTGTGAGATAGGTGTCATGTCTGTTGGTAGGATGTCTTCGTTTACTGTTTCATGTCGACTTCTATATGCTGGCTTGCAATCACGCGTCCCTGCATCGAAGCCTTTGATCTCAATAAAAAACCAGAAAGTGAGACTTGTGTTTGCTAAAGAGCATGTCGTTTTGTCGAATGTTCAGTTGTCGAAAGTACACCTTAGTAATGAATCAAAGTTCAATATCATCGGTTCTGATGGGAAAGTACACGTTAGACGCAAAGTAGGGGAAAGGTTATCTGTGAACTGCATCAAGTATACAGTTAAGTTCACAGCTGGTAGTGTGATGGCTTGGTTGATCATTTCTTCTGCTGAACCTGATCCTATTGTTCTTCTATAGGGAAGGGTTACGCAAAAGTTTACAAACAGCTTTCGTTAACATGCACTCCCCTATCTACTAGAAGCTGACCTTCGCCCTCTGATTTTCATGCAGAACAACACTCCTTACCACACCGCTAAAAAAAGTTAAAACCTCGTAAAATGAATAGGTCGTTCTAATGACCTGGCCTTCACAGAGTCCTGACCTCGATCCAATTGAGAATATTTTGAAAGTAATTGGAGACCGTACTCTAAGAAGAAACCCAACAAATGTGTAAGAATTGTGGACATTTCTGGAGGATGAATGGAAGATGTCTCATTCATTTTGTAAAAAATTAATATATTGCTATGGCAGAAGATTTAATGAAGTGATCAATAGCAATGAAATGTGAACAGAAAAGTAAGTTCATTGCCTTCATCTTAAATTTTTAAAGTTTGAGATGGTGTCCGTAAACTTTTTAACAGAGCTAAATTTAATATTTGAAATGTGATATCAAACTTATAAAATATTTGTACATATGCTCTGAAATTTCTTACGAACACATGTGAACTGCATATTTACTTTCGTGTAAAATTTCAAGAATGTATGTTTTGTACTTTTTTTAATAAATGACGAAGAACTTGTTTTTAGTGTCTTATATTCGGCACGCTCTTGTATGTGTACATTGTTGATAGTAGAATAGAAAAGAATGAGGCGATAGGAACGAACCTTCTGGCCCATTCTTCGGTCGGTACCCAAGTCCCATGCAGTAATTCTAGCTGCGTCAACCATGGCGGCAGCGGGGTTCGAACCCGGGTCTTCCCGCTCGCAAGTGGATTCGCTCACCAGTCGACCAAGCTGGTAGTTTCAATAATTTTCCGTCTCAAATCACTATCTGTGGGTGGTACTCTCTCGACTGGAGCGAAGGATATATTCTTAATCAAGGTTCTTATTTCTAATTTCACTTTGAAATGTTTGTTTTTTATCACACTGAAATGAAAGTGTAACCAAATTATTCACGGTTTTACACCAATACAAAATTTTGTGTTGTAATCCTGTAGGAAAGCAATTACTTTCATAAATACACATCTCTAAGCCAATATAAAACGGCTTCACAATTGAAACTAAGTCGTTTTGAATAAAAGATTCACTAATATAGATAAATACCTCCTTGGTCCTTTTAATCCTAAGTTAAGTTGCAGTACTTCTTGAGGTAACTGCTATAATATAGGGTTGAGCTGCAGATTTTGTAACTTAGATGTCTATTTGTATACTAGTTTTATTTCTACTAACGCTGACTTCAGGTATTCAACTCTTTAACGACCAAGTTATTCCTTCTCTGAACGAAACATTGCGTAAATTATCACTTATCTTTTCTCGTTTTCATATGGAATTTCGCTCAACTTTAGAACGTAACGTTTAGAATATAGGACAAAAATGAATAATTTCTAGTAGGCTTATGGAGGACAATTGTCTTTCCAGGGTTAAATTACAGCGACTAACCTTTACGAGTCTGGTTGCACGTCATATATTTTCGCTCGGCGTCTGGCAGTCGTCTTAGAGTTGCCTCGTGTAAAAAATATTCGTTTCTGACTTCCTCTCGACTTCATTCACGAGCGCCTGACTCGAGCTCTGAAGTCACAGCCCGAGTCCTCATCTAAAGTCGTAAAAATCGAAAATATTTTGAACATATTGTTTTTTTGAAACAACAAGTTTCTATTGGCATTAACATTCTAATATATGTAAGCTTTTAATACAAATGATCCTGATAGTTGTAAAAAATTAACTGGCATCTCTAATTATGGTTCCCTACAGGATTATATCAGTAAGTTCACTGATATTCCTGGCGAGCTTTAATGTCATTATTTTTTATTACTTGGTGTTATTCGGTGCTGGTGGTCTATGTAAAGATCATTTGTGCTCAGCTGGATTACTTTTTTTTACTTCTAACCTAGATGTGCGAAAGCCTATGGACACGACACAATAAATAAGCAGTTTAGGGCTAGAAATACTGCAGCAGTTATGAAATTCATGGAGTAAGCATGACGCTTGAACATTATAGAGAAATTAGTATGAACAGGTTGTTTGACTTCGTACAAATAGTGTCGCAGAGAAACTCTGCCGTTGATCTTTTTTTTGGTGCAAACAAAAGCTAATCAGTCTGGTTTCTTTGCTTCTTCTTGAACAGCATGATGAAGGTGAACAGGATGTTACACGAGTTTGTCATCAAACCAAGACGACGACTGGGATTCATATATAATCGGAAGAAAAAATTTGTAAATTAAATTTGCATTTCTATTATAAGTGTAAATCATCAGTGTATATTAAAATTTGCAGTGTGTATTACGTCTTGTAAATTCTTCAAACACGTGTCTTAATCCGGAATCTGGAATGAGTCTGAGCAATGCTAATGATCTGGAGTCGCCTCAGATGCAATTCTTCCTGGTCGGATGTAAACTAACATTTAAAATTTTCTAAATGTAGAAATAGAGCAATATATATTTTACAAAATTGGGACAAAATATGGAAACACCTTGAAAAATGATGTTTCCTTGCCTAATATGGTATAGGAAAACTGTTGGCATTCAAAACAACTTGCAGTCTTCTAGGAATAGATAAATACAGTTCCTGTATACTTGCCAAGGGAATCTTGTACCATTCTTTCTGCAAAACGATGGCAAGTTGTGATAACGATGATGGCAGTGGATAGTGACCACGCACTTTCCTCTCCAATGTAGACCACGAAGGTTCAATAATATTGAGGCTGGTGGCTGCGGTGGGAAAGGATGGGAGATGTGACTAATCATGCTTGTGGTCAGAAAACCAATCCTGGACGACGTAAGCTGTGTAAACAGGGGCTCTATCATTTTGGAAGGAACCATCACCATTGGGGAACAAAATTTGTACCATGGGATGCACATGATCGGTCAAAATGTTCACCTAATTCCTGGTAGTAATGTGTTCTTGCAGAGTTATCATGGGGCCCATAGAAAACCACGATATGGCTGCTCAAAGCATCACAGAATCCCCACAATGTTTTACTCTTGGTATAAGCAGTCTGTATTATAGGCTGGGATGGCATTCGACAGACGTAAATTTGGCCAAAAGTGAGAAATAGTGTGAAAGAAGACTAATCCGACCATATTATTGTCTTCCACTGCTCTATAGGCTTTATGACCTAAACACCACTTTCTCCTGTTACGAGCATTATCATCACTGATTAATGGTTTTTAAATTGTAACTCAGCCAGAAATACCCTACTAATAGAGCTCTCTTCTTATTGTTTGGGTACTGACAGGGTTTGTGAGCACGACATTCATTACAGCACTAACTTTTGCAGCTGTGGTCTTCTTCTTTTTCGTCACAATCTTCCTAATGATCGTCTGTCACTGTCACGCAACTCACATTTTCGTCTGTGCTGAGATTTTGCGGGTGGTGTTATCCCGCAGGTCTAATATACGAAATAAATCTTCGATACAGTACCTCTTGAAACACTAAACATCTCTGCTACCTTGCTTACGGAAGCAACCACCATACGTGCTCCATCAAGTTGCCTGCGTTCGAAGTCTATTAGTTCTGACATGATGCTATTACAACTTCACAGAACAGTGCCCCGACAACGACTGACCCTCGCAGCGTATTTATAGCGTTGTATAGGTGGCGTCATTAGGCGAGAATACCAGCGCCACCTACATATTTCACTAGAAAAACATTTCTTGTCCAGCGTGATCTTCATGAGGTGTTTCTATATTTTTGTCAAACCCCTGTATGTTATTAGTTGAATGCTTCATATCCATTGCACTTTTTGTTTTATTTAACCTCTTAAGGTTTGTTCTTACTATAAAATAATTTTATTTTCTTTTTATTCCAGCACATAATTCAGGCATGACAAAAATAAAGCTCGATTTCATAGGAACTAGTTTGGCTCGGATTTCATTTTAGATAATGATTTTAAGTAACTCTCATCTCAAATGAGTAACTGTAACTTCTTATATGAAGTCGAGTACAAACAAGCCAAAGTATTTCTTTTGGATTTTGACCTAGGAAGTTGCGCTGATAACTCATAGATCTTGTTAGTGTTTTAATACACTGCTACATTTTTGTAAGGAAAACTCGAAATGTAAGACAGCTTCCAGTAAAATGGCAAAACAGGGCAAGTATCAACTATATTTACTGCTTGCAAAAAGTGTGGCTAGGAAAATAATTCTATTTAAGCACGCTCTTTTGAATGCTCCTTGCTATTTCTTCGCCATCCTACATGTTACCGGTACTAATACTTCTGCCTGAAGGCACAAAAACTAGTGAAAAATACACAATTTACTAACCCTTCATTGCATAGCGTGATAGATATGGACATACCTTTTTTTGTATAAAATCTTATTGAATAATTATTGAATTACGGTAGCTGCTTGTGCCACATCTGGAACCTACTGATCATGTATCAAACGCGTATTACACCACGGTTTCGCACACATCAGCCGGTGAAGCACAATTGTTGTGAAACACCCTCAAATTTTTCGAATAGTTCATGCAGTGAAAGGTTAAAATCTACATATCTTGATGCTAAGCTGAATTAATATATGGTAGAACTTTGCATTTTATTTGGTGATCAAATTGTGATAAAAAAATATCATCAATGTTGATCTGTGAGTTCTGTATTTACTGATGAGAAGTATGTTAACCAAAAGGTAAAGCGGAAATGGACTACAATCATGAAAGGAAGTGATGACCATTGCCATTTTATGCTGAAAATAGTCATAATTTGAACAAATGCCTTTAACTTGGAAAATAGGGTCCTAATGGTATCAGTATTGGAAAATGTAAAAGTGAAATTGAAAAATCGTTCGCAATCTGATGAGTGTTTCTTTACTGAAAACTGAAGTTTGAAATTGTTTTATGATCATGATCATTGATATTAAATGATTAAAATCTAAATGTTAGACTTAGTAATAACATTCTTTATCAAATGGAAGTTGTTCTATCCTCACAGAGCAAGTGAGCTGGAAGCAGATCTGCCGTCGTTATTTCCTGGCCAGAGTGGCGAGCTATCATCGAGCTCCTTCAATGCCGCTTGGTTTCTGCTAGAGCATCATCGTGCCACTGGCTTCCTTGATCTGAAGGCTGGTCTGCAGCACCTTGAACGCAAAGTTAATTCTCAGAAAGAAGGCCAAATTTCATTTCTGAAGGCCAATGTGGGTTCGGTACTTGAACAACTTGACACGCTGCTCGAGCTCAAAACTGTCTTCGAGAGCGATGCTGCAGACATGCGCCTCAGCATCGAAACCCTCAACTCAGCCATTTCAAGTTAGTGGTAGACATTTCTCTTTTCGTGGCACTGTACCACTTGACTAAGGCCTACTTTAAACATTTGTTCTACCGTTTCAGTGTCAATGATACGTGCAATAATAATGCACGAAGTCTTAGTTTTTCTACTTCTGTGACCTCTGTGAATAAGCAGCATGCACTACAAATCAGTGAGATAGTGTTATTTTTCAGTAGCATTCGAAGTTACACATATCAACAAGCGTGAAAACTTTTGGAAAGGGCAGCAAGTGGTAGTATATGAACAATGATTGAATAATGGTAATGAAAGTGATGAGGGGGGCTGCGGAGGAATGGTGCTCAAAAAGTAGTTCATTAAAGGGAACGAATTTACAGACGACTGCATGTTCTACAGAAAAATAAAATTATAAAAGGAGAATGTGAGAGGTTGCAAGCTATAACATAAGTAAAGAATATTATGGTATTAGATGTTGAGGCCATTGAAAGGGGGTTGGTTGAGTATATCGAGTATTTATCTCATTGAGAGATAATAAAAACAGTATTGTTAGTCATGGAGATAAAATTATATTGTAAAAAATAAACTAAATCAAGAAACGATTATTGGAGTTCAGATAGATGTGACATTAAAACAAGGAAGTCTGTAAATGAGTTAGGCTTTTGGAGTTCGGAGAGTTGGAAAGACAGCGGCACGACTGTGTTGGCGTAGTTGTTGAGCCTGTTCAATGTGTTTTACTCTTCCATAAACCAGACATTGGTCAGACCTCGGTGGCACAGGTGTTCCTGTGTTAGTGGATGCACTTCTTCTAGTAAAGTTGTGTGATAGCACTGTGCCTATTTAATTCACGTGTGGATAGTGTTATGAGAAAAGTGTCGGATTGAGCGGAGGTCAGAATTTTTCAAGTTAACGATTTAACTGAATCCTTTTGCTCTTAGACCTGCTCAAGTTGCTAGTGGCAAGAAAATTGCGATTAGGGACTGAATTTGGATATACAGACGAGGAAAATACAGACTCAGTATAAGAGTGCATAGACTTAATATTTTATTAATTGAAATATCGAAAAATTGACTAAAATTGAGAGGAGTGATAATAGAAGAAGTTGGATATTTTCGAATCGTGTAGCACTGAATGGACAGGTAAAGGCACAACTAAACTAATGCTGAGCCTCTTGCTAAGATTACCACTATCATTTTTTTGATAAATTTTAGTCTATGGTAACATCGATTGCAAAAATGTCATCAGTAATTTTCTTGCTTAATCTTAAGCCTCGCACAAACCAGTGGACTTGTTCAAATTTCCGCGGTTGCGGCCCAAACCATCTGTGACGCTGTTCCTTGTTTTTGAGTGACTTCCCCGGGACCAATCTTACCAGTCCCAGACTAAAATTGATCATTTTGTACTGCATATTTTAGGCGCTTAAAAATTTTTTTGTCACTGAACACGAGGTTCGGTAGTGCGCATTCTCGGATATGAGAGAGAAGGATTTGAGCTTCACAAGATGTTTATCCACGGTTATCGCAGATAACAGCTGTTTCATTTGATTTTTGTACGGAAAGGTCTTTAAGTTTTTGGGGAGAATGGTACACTCCTACAACGGATATATTCTTCTCTTTTTTCAGATTTCTAAGTTATCTCTTTGGGTTTTTATGAATTTTTCTCTTGGCGATTTTAACAGTTTTAAGGTTCTGCCAATTCAAAAATGACGTCCAAGCATATTATTTATTTTCCAGTCACTTTGGACCGCTTCAAAACTTTACTTTACAAAACGGAAACTTTAAAGGTTTCCGTTATATCCGTTGAAAATTTTCCCGCCTTATGTATCTCTTTTGTCAACATTTTTAGCCAATATAATGAATATTATACCTGGAAAACATGAATTCGTTCGTACACAAAATTCAAAATAAAATGTAATGTTAGTAAAAATAACAAATTTTGCATATGAATATTATAATAAGTTTTGAACAATCTGTATTACGGATACATTATTTATTGAAGTAATTCTTACTTTATCTAGAATGCAAAACGGAGGCTGATCAACTCTTCGAAGACGTTCTCCGGCGAAAGGACAAAGCAGATAGCACACGTAATGCCCTTAATGTGTTGCATAGGTAAGTGGACTTTTCTCTGTGATACACAGGTTAGTGGCCTTCTTGCACTCGTATATGCTGTACTATCAAACGTTTAAGAAGCATCATGAAAAAAATAGCATTAAATTCATCGGACATCTTATAAGTATTGAATTTTTCATTCAATGTTCTTTATAATGTGTCCTAAAGTTTTGCGGGCCCTGTATGCCACTACGTTAACGTTTTATGACAGCTTGTCTCATTATTATTTTCATGAGGGTTCCACTCGGCAACGACCTGCCGTATTCAAAGTGCAATGATTAATTTTGGTATTCTGTACATACCAGTGTACAGTTCTGTTCTTTTTGCCTTCATACACGTGTTTCAGTTTGGGCTAAAAATAATGGAAAGAAGCTCATGCGTTCGATGTAATTGAATAGTGAATTTGCTTACAAAATTTATTCAAATATACGTATTAAAATACCGATGTCAGTTATCTTCAGTTATAGGTGAGGGTAATAGATGTACGTATGCGGTAAGATATATCCTGGCATGTACCCATGGATGAGAAGCAAGCCTCGTTATGACGGTAGGTTTTATGGAAATAGGAATTCCTGGCCTCCTAGTCCTCTATACGCGCGAACCTGTTAATATGAAGACATAGCCAGACCTGAAGTTAAGAACTTCTGAGTTTCTGCGTCGCTTGAAAGTATTAGATTATGCGCAGCAGCCACGTTTGTGTTATTGTGCAATTGGTCTTAGACTTTTTGGAATAGTGCATTTGCGGCGATTATATTGAAAATTGTGATTAGTTACTGCTGCAGCCCCATTTGTGTCAATAATCTTGTAACATGTATTGGAGTTACTGGTGATGACACATTCGGGCCAGTGGTTTTATAACTGGTATACCAAGTGAAGGCAGCAATCGTTTTGTCATTCTCGTAACACTTGTAAACATTCATAGTACGTAATTGTATTTTGACTAATGTTAATTTTACAGGTTCCGTTTCTTGTTGTATTTACCCGTGTCGATTGAGCGGAATATGGCGGAAGGGAACTACGACGTTATCATCAATGACTACGCGCGGGCCAAGAGCCTATTTGGCGACACGCAAGTTGCGTTGTTCCAGCAGTTCAGCGCAGAAGTGGAGCGCCGCATTGACCAGCTACGCCAGGTGCTATGGCAGCAGCTGCGCAAGCTGCCCGCTCCTCTCGAACACCACAAGAAGATCATCCGGTCAGTGTGGAGCAAAGTTTCTTGACTGTTTGCATTGATATTTAGTGCTCATCTCTTCCTGATGAAGTATGAAGATATTAGAATCTCATTGGTTTCTCAATCCGGGTGAGGGAGGAAAGGGATGGTATCTTTTGCTATTCAATTATTAGTTGGGAGGTAGTTGGGAGAATGGGTTCCTTGATCTTTCGAGTATTCTTCAGCTTCGTTTCATTGGCTTGGCCTGATAACTCCTGCAGATATAACTTTTTATCATGCCAACAAATTTAATTACGTAGCGGAAGTTTTCCTAACACGGATATGATATGAACATGGTGACATGTCCGCTGTAAAATGTGCCTTTGGCACACAGTGCTTTGTGTATGATATCCGCCTTTGTGGTGTCAGCCACGCTGAATAGTTGTATGATGCGTGTATACCATCTGTCCACCGCGACGCAGTTCCATAAACTTGGGTACGCAGGTACTCTGAAGATCCTGTGATGCTTGCGGTAGTAATATTGTGGTCCCTGACTTTTCATTCTGTAGAAGAGTAGTTAGAAACTTGTCAGACATTCAATTCCTAATCCTGGCATTAGAATAATGTATAAAACAGCAGAGGCAGGAATTGTTTGCGTTATCGGTAGTCAAGAGAAAAATTACTCAGAAACCTAGATTTACCGTTTAAATGACGCAACGTAAGCCTTTCATGCTCACCGTAAAGTTGTCATAGTCATGCTGTTAACGATAGGGAACTGCTTAACCATTTAGCTCCTTACTTATGGACTGGATTCGACGCCAATAGTCTCGGCTGTGTAAATAATGACGAATGAGAAAAGACTTTTCCTTCCATGCAGTGGTGAGGAGTATGGGGTTAGTAGTGACGGTGGGTCAATGTGAAATAGTTGGTGTGATAGTAATGATACGTAGTTCTTTAGAAGTGGTAATTCCCAATATTGCAGATTCGCTGCTACTGCTAATGGTATTAGCCGTAGTTGCTCGTAACATGGAAACGTAAGATCCCTACCTATGGAAGTACTTAAAGATGAAAATACCTCAATCTTTATTCTAATATTTTCTCTAAACTCGCAGCACACATTGATTTCATTATTATGTACATTCTGTTATGGGAATAATTACAGAAATAGTGTATTTATTTTTTCTTATACATGTTAAGGTTCATTTTTGGTACGTTTATTTGAAAGGAAAGCGATACATAACATCTTTAGAGAATTATCTCACAGTATTTGAAACGATAATTCGTGTATTTTACATTTCATTGTTATTTTGAAACTCGTGAGAGAACCATAGCAATGAAATTTAATATGCGCCGAGTTTTGTGACAGAAATTAGAGGGATGATTCACGAAAAATTTACCCGAAATTAATTTGTTCAGAATTTCAATATTTGGGCACATCCGGGAAAGTAGTTTCACAATAGTTCTATGTAGTGAGATAGGTTATTTACTGGCTCTTCATCCGCACAACTGAATAAAGTGTTTATGAGTACACGGACACTGGCATGTAGGCTGAGTAATTTCGTGTACCCTGTTTCCGAGTTCAATTAGTGAAAATGGGGCCTTCAGATACTGTGAAATTACTCGAACTTTTATTAACTGGTCTTCAAATTACAGCATGTATCGCGGGCGTACCGCAGGCTGCTTACCAAGATTGTAAAGTAATAGAAGTCTTGTGCAGGAACTTGCAGCACTTGGAGAGCAGTGGAGACCCCGCTTGGGAGTCGCTGCTAAGTCGACAGTCGCATTTGCTGGCTCAGTTGCACTCCACAAGAGACACATTGCTCACCAAGGAGCTGGCTGACCGTGATCATGGCAGCGTCGAAGATGGTGAGTGTGGGGAGTTTAAATTATACGCTACTGCCCACGGAGTTGGAGACTGCTGGTATGACAGTGTTGGTGAGTGATTGAAGTGTGGAAAACGCACGGCTGGTCAAGGAGGGTATTGATTATAACTGTGGTAACTATTGGTGGCCTGAAGTAGGTATGGAATGGATAAGGCGAATGTTGGTTGAATTATGTCCATGCCTGACACTTGTGTTCGTGTAATATTGGCATGACGATAAGTGGAGAACCTGGTCGAGAGGGAGTGGAGGAGTGACTTATCGTAGCTGAGTGGAGTGACTGGTTGGTGTATAGTCAGTTGAGTTGTCGACGGGGAATGGAGTGACTTGTCCATGGCGAGTGAAGTGACTAGTTGATGGTACGTGTAGTGACTGGTCAATGGTGAGTGGAGCATTCCATTGAAGCTGATCGGGTGGGTCATTTTCAGCTTTTTCATTGGCACAACAGAATTAAGTGCGGATGAGCAAAAATATTGGAAAGTAAACATTCTGGCAGCATTTGCAGGATGGATGGAAATCTTAGAAAACTATGTCTGGTACAATCTTACAAAACCAGTCTGGTGCTCTCCTTCAGACTTCGATCTTGTGGGCTTTAATAATATGAATTACCCTGTCCAAATGAAATATTTGTGCTAAATTTACAATTGTCCACTTAGTTCTTATTTTGAGTGAATTTCTTCATCCTTCAGAGAGGGCACTAACTGTCTACGACAAGGCGTTTCAAAACTAGTTTCAGCAGTTCAGGCAAATGATGCTATGGGTTATGTATTTTTCCTCCATTGCACCACTGGTGAGAACTGCGCTTTATGTCATGGGAGGTTCCATCACCTAATTCTGCTTCAATTTGTCCCTGCGTCTCCTGGGCATGATCTGTTGATGTTGACTATCGCAGTAGCATCTTCAGGAAGTGAGTGTCTTTAAAATATATTTAAAATTACCCACATTATGAGCTGTGATAATCTTCTAGGCTTGGACGGCAGGTCGTTTTTGGAAGTGTTTTTCTGGAAGTGGTTGAAAAATTCTTTCGAGAGTGCTTACTGGAGAATGTTCGTACCATGCCTGTCTATTCATAACTTCGATCAAGACAATCTTTATATGGTCTACTCACTATTTTTAATCAGATGCACTTTGATTCTTCTGTAGTATATCAGGCTATCTTATAAGTAATGTTTGACTGTTGAGTAAAGAAAACAAGTGTTCAAATATTGTATATCAATGAAATTAAGCTATCATAGTTTCTGTGGTTACGTACAATTTATTTCTGTTTAATGATAAGCATTTTAATCCCATTAAAGAACAACTAATTAGGTTTAAAAAGGAAAATTTCTGTAATCCTAATTACAATATTTATGTGATTTATGAGAGTTAACCCATTTAAATGATTTTGTAAATTACGAATAGAATGACATTTTTAAGGAGCAAAGTCGAGGGAATCCCTCGACCTTGCTCCTTAAAATATTCTCTTCGACCTTCAACTTATACTGCAAAATTTTCATCAAATGATGCCGCAACCTCAAACTTAATTAGATGTCCTGGTTTATCTTCATCTTTAATGCTAAAATTCCCACTTCTGAATTTTAACAACTATTTTTGAACGTTCTTTCATTCAGGCACTCTCCCTTATAGGTTGTGTGAATATTTCTACTCGTTCTCGCTCATTCCTTTTACGATTTCTAATGTTCCTACCCTCGAGACGAAAAACATCCTCAATCCATAATATTTCCTGATCCGAATTTCACAGTTGGAATGGTATTATACTTTTGAGAGCGTAAACAGCTGTTTTTGTTTCTTCCTAAACGTGCTTTTCAATGTTATTTTCCAAAAGTTTAATTGTGGTTTCGTCGAGCTATACTCCAGTATTCCAAAATGCAGATGGGCTTTGTGAACACTCTTCAGCAAATTTAAGTTTAACAGTCTCATGTTTTTTCAATCGATAAATAGTTTTTTGGGAGGAAACAGTGAGTTCACGACTTCCCAATAAAGAGTGCTATTGGCAGTGTCTTCACTAGCAGGTACGTCACCATCTTTTGAATCATGATGAATATCTGAACGAGTCTGAAAATGCTAGTTTTTTGATTTTCTGAGTGATCCCGATTTCAGTTGCATCAGATATTTTGAGTGGATGATCAGTGCTCGGCACATTTGCTGTAACCTCAAACTTCTTCCATCTTCGAATCAAGAATAATATTGTGGTTAAACTTATGTTTAAGAGCTACGAAGTCGTACGCTACCTATATCCTTGTTTATACAGGTTAGCACTACAAATACGATTGTTTAATAATTATTTAAACCACGCTGTGCAGCGCTTACTTTGATGATCATTACCAGAATATCTGTTTACCGGTAGTACGGGTGCAGAACGTCATAGATTACACACAGTGGACAGCTGTGATGGTTCAGAAATATTTCATAATACCGTACTATTTAAACAAAATCTGACACTATGATCACCATTAACTTAAATGCAGAATTAATGTATCGTTAAATGTATGTATTGAATATTTTTGCATTGTTGATCTTCAGTTGCTATTCAATAAGTGATGAAGACTATACCGTTAAGTAATATTCTTTTGCATGGTTGTGAGTTAGATTACTCACAATATCTCTGCTTCTTTTCAGTTAGAAAAAGCCTTCAAGTTGAGAATCGTGAGATTTTTCAATATGTTGAGGATTTTTGCATGGTACTCTATATATCTATATGTACAAAATCGTAAATGTGCTCTATGTAGATAGCTTTGAGTGGGAGATGGTTGTCTATCTTTAAATACTTGACACATTCCTGATATTAGAACGTCGTCTCGTTCTTTGTCTGTTTCGGGGAGTATGATTGCAAGAATGAAAATTATCCTCTGACGTAGCAATGCTAGACCTGTAAGCGTTATCGAACTCCCAAACTACTTCACCAAAGCACCGATGTACTTAACAGTGCTAATGCTAAATAGTTGTAGAAATGCTCCGACTCGTTTTTGGCCATTATTCCTGTTTCGCGTGGCAGTGCGACAGAATTATCTGAAGATTGGGCAGCGCTGTGGTGAAAGTGCCGTCCGGTCTCGCCGCTAACGTAGGTGTAACCCATTTATAAAGCAATGGAAATAACATTATGTGTTCTCTAATCTGTTCTCACGCGTAAGAGTCAGATCATTGAAATCCCTTAGGTGCGTACAGTTACGCTCGTACAGTTACTGTGCCTGGATTACAGTTAACATGGAGAGAGTTTGGGCTCACCTCTCCAGTAATTGCTTGGTTGAATCATCACTTGCATATGCTGCCACCGTATGCGTCTCCTATGAAAGAGAGTCAAAAAATATGTTCTCGAAAGCACTGACGAGCATAGATTTTTACTCCTGACTTTGCGTGTGCTCAGTTACTGCCGTACGTGTGCGTAGTCATTGATGCGCAGCAATGATGGAGCTTCTTTGCCGTACAGGGAGCGCACAGCTCGGTGCTGCAGGTGGCGTCACTCCGGCTGCCAAGTACAACCAAATTATGACATCTGCACTCGGTGACTACCAGGTTAGATACCAAACAGATATTTCATTCTGACGTTTTACTTCATGTAGCGGTATGCTCATTTCAAAACACTGAAGTGCATCGAGATGTCAGTCAGTGCTGTCGCCTGGCAGTTGCTTGGTATGAGTGGAGGTGACCTACAGTATTATTAGTGATATAGTGAATTTATGCCAGGATTTGCTGTTTTCTTTACTTCACTTCTGTTAATGTGTTTTTTTACTCTAGTCTTAACTGTTTTTGCGATGATTTACTTTATTTTATAATGGCCTTCCAGTAACCAAGCTAGATGTAGTTCTGTTGTACGTACTGGTCCAGTGTGCAACTGCGCAGAAGGTGTGCTTGATGTTTTTCAGAATTTTAGAGTTTACCTCCTTATGGTCATCATTAGGATAATAGTAAAGGATCACTGCAACTAGGCTTGGTTAGCGCACATAATCATGTGTTTTGCTATTTTTCCCCACGCACCAATATTTTTGTTACTCGTATCTGGCCCGACATTGAGTTTATTCATGCTGAAATTTTCAATATTCATATAAATTGTGAACTGATACCTCGTATATTTGAGAGGGCCTTAGAAGCTTACACTGAATTACACATAAAATCTGAAAAATTAATCAAATATCCATATCGTTTGTGATCTATGTATATTTAATTTATTCCTGAGCTTCGTGAAAACAAGGCATAAATAATAAGCATGGTTTAATGGTTATATACCTTCTTTCTATTGCATTATATTCAAGTTCAGGAGCTTCAATGTTTGCTAAAATTTTGTGGTCCGTATATTATAATAGATACTATGATTCATGTTATTGCAGGATTCATGAGCTACTGATATTGAGATGTATGTTTATTATTTAAAATCACACCTGGTCTCAAGGGAAGTTTTTGTGCGGCAGAACAGTGCTCCAGTTCGTGTGATGTTTGTGGAGGCGATGTGTGATGTGTTGAGTGAGCACTTCCCCGACCTGTGGCGGCTAAGCCAGGCCTACTTCGGGGGTGAGCTGCTGCCTCACGATACCCATCTCGACCCTGCCAGGCAGCCCCATTGCAAGGTGAGCACAAGGCTCCTTCAGCTGAACTCTGCCTGTTAATTTTGCGTAAGATTCTCATGTCGTGGAAATGACTGCGTTCATTTCAAACATATGAAGTGCTTGTTACGGGATCAGGAAATCCCATAAAACAAAAATATTGGGCCATGTAGGCTCTCACGGTCGATCTCCAGCTTGAACCCGAGTCTCATCTTTAAGTGTATGATGTGAGAAATCTTTCCTGGTTACACATATTCCCTTCAGAATGGTGCGCAATCAGTGTGTTTTCTGTAAATGTATCTTGGGACCTGAGCCCTCTACAAAGAGAGGTAAGATCTCTGACATCTATTCAGATGCGTTTGGGCTGTACTTATCATGTGTAAATTGGGAAGAAAAGCTCTTCTCAGTGATATCCCTTGCCACTCTAAGGAGAATCAGCAATTGCCTGCAGGAGTCTACTGTTAGCTTAATTTTTAGGACGTATCTTTTCTTCTTGCCCTTCTCTGTTTCACCAGCGGAGAATGCCGGTGTATCCTGCAACAAACCTCTTGCACAAGGCCTTGTTTTTCAATATCTTTGTTTCATTTCACCTTTTCGTTTTTGCAAATTGCTTAGGTTTTTTGTTGCCGGCGTTTCGTCCATCGCGGACCACGACGCTGAAACTTTTGTACCCAGGTTGGGGCGCTTCAACTTCTTACCTCGTTCACCTATGATGATCGCATTAATAGAGTGGAAACAGTGCTTAAATGTTCAAAATCAGCTTAAATCTAATTTTCCTTATTACTTATATTTATCGACTCTTATCTCGATTGGCTTGATAATTATTTTCATCGTCATCATCTCATTTATTTAGAATAGAATAAGGCAATAGGAACGAGCCGTTTGGCCCATTCTTGGTTCAATACCGAAGTCCCATGCCGTCTAAAGTAAATCCATCAGTCATGCACGTACACCTTAACCACGTAAGTCAATTTAGTCATGTGCACACATATCACTCACGCACAGGCGTTTATGTCACGAGCATTTATCTCAATCATACATTAACCTTAAGGAGTTAGGGACATAGAGTTAGTAGGATGTAGTGCTGGGGGGGGGGTTCGTAATCCAAAATTTATCGAGACGATTTTTGAATGTGTTCACAGTGCCAGCAGAAACTATGTTTTCTGGCAGCTGGTTCCAAGTTGCGGCAATTTAACGGAAAAAAGTTCATAACTTGAGATGTTTTGAAGTTTCTCAGTAATAGTTTTTGACCGTTACTTCTGGTTCGTACGTTACCGTCTCTTCCAAAAAGCCCTTCCAGGGTAACATTGTTAAGGCCATTGAGATACTTAAAGGTCTCAATAAGTTGTCCTCGCAGTCTTCTTTGTTCTAGGGATATAAGTTCAAGGCGTTGAAGACGTCTTTCGTAGCTGAGATTGCGGAGTTCTGGAATCATCTTCGTTGCTTTCCGTTGTATTTTTTCCATTTAATTATTAATATCTTTTCGTAAGGCAGGAGACCAGAGTTGCACTGCATATTCTAAATGAGGCCGGACTAGCGCTTTATAGAGCGGTAATATTATGTTCTTTGACTTGTATTCAAAGTTTCGTGCAATGAAACCAAGAATCCTGCTCTCATTTTTGACGCTTTTTTCCACTTGTTTGTCATGTTTGAGATTTTCAGTGACAATGACACCTAGATCTCTTTGTTTCTGGACTGTTTCAATAGGTATGTTATACATCGTGTGTTGGAAATGCCGGTTATTTGCACCAACGTGCATTACTGAACATTTTTCAATGTTGAAGTTCATTTGCCAGGTTTCAGTCCATTCTAGAAGACAGTTGAGGTTTGATTGGATAGTTCCTCTGTCCCTTTCGGTGAATGCTCTGTGACAGAGTTTCGTGTCATCGGCGAATTTGTTGATTTTACTGATGATTCCGACATCAAGATCGTTGATAGAGATGATGAAGAGGAGCGGGCCGAAAACGCTCCCTTGAGGGACTCCTGATGTTACAAGTGCTGGATCACTTGTTTCATCGTGAATCACTACGCGTTGAGTGCGACCAGTGAGCCAGTTTCGTATCCATCGGGAGTAGTTGCCTCGTATTCCATGCGCTTCCACTTTGGCCATGAGTCTTTCGTGGGGGACTTTGTCGAAGGCTTTTTAAAAGTCTAGATATACAAGGTCTACGGCTTTTGTACTGTCGTATATACGGTTAACTTCTCCAAAGAAGTCGAGGAGATTTGTGAGGCAGCTACGTTTTTCTCTGAAACCGAGCTGGGTATCATTAATAAGATTTTGGTCATTAAGGTGCTTTGTTATACGGACTTTAAGTAGTCTTTCTATTGTTTTGCTGATGACAGATGTTAGACTGATTGGACGATAATTATTAGGGATTTGTTTGTTCCCCTTCCTGAAAATAGGAGTGACATTTGCGCGCTTCCAATCATCTGGAACTATCCCAGTTTCAAGAGATCGATTGAAGATGTTTGTTAGAGGTTCGCTTATTACTTCGGCTGTTTCTTTGAGTATCCGGGGACCAAGGCCATCGTGTCCTGTCGACTTATATGGGTTTAAAATGCTGAGCTGTTCCTCTACCTCTTCTACTGTAAATACGCCATCTGACAGGATTTACTGAGTGTTTAAAACATGAGGTTGCGGGATTTCAGTTAACTCCTCGTGAGTGAACACAGAAGTAAAGTATGTATTAAGAAGTTTGGCTTTGCTGTTGTTGTTCGTCTGCGTTGAGCCCTCAGAATCAATCAGTGGTCCAATAGTGTCTCTTTTGAGTCGTCTGTCGTTCAGATATTTGTAGAAGCTTTTCGGGTTAGTTTTAGCTTGTGCTGTAACTGAAATTTCTTTATTTCGTTTGGTAGATTTTATCATTCGCTTAACAGCCCTACAGGCGTGGATATGTTCTTGACGATGGGGTTCTGTTTGGTATCGTTTGAGTTTTCTGTACGAATGTTATCTTGCATTGATGAGGCGTTTAATCTCTTGTGAGAACCAAGGAGGGTTATTAGTTGGCCTGATTCGCTTTCTGGGGATATGGGGGTCTGCAGCGGTTGCAATCTACACTCTTCGGCGTTTTTGTTGTTCATGAGTACTTCACAGTTATAGCTGCTAAGGTCTTCTTTCATTAGTTCGAAGTTTGCTCGTTTGTAGTCGAGGACTTGTTTATGTTAAGTCCTTGTGTTAGGGTCTTTTACTTCGAGAGAGAAGTCTATCATCTGGTGGTCACCGATCTTGTCCGTAACTTCTAGGCTGTTTATACTGAAGTCAGTAGTCGTCATGACGAGGTCAAGAATGTTGTTTCCTCTAGTTGGTTCGTTGACATGCTGCTGCAAGGAATTGGTATTCATCAGATCAATAAGTTTTGAGCCTGGTGCCTGACTTTGGCGAGTAGTCCAGTTTATGTGGGGCAAGTTGAAATCTCCCATGATTAGTGTCTCGTGATTCTTAAAGTATGATCGTGATACGCCTCTGCGAATGTCGTGGCCGTTTAGAAATATTAATGCTAGTGTCACTGACTCTAAGACTCATCGTGCTTCTATGCACGAAAGGTGGGCATCTACAATTGTTTGCAAACTCACAATTCTGGATTTCTCACACTCACTGTTGCATACAATAGGCTGCTGCGGTTAGTCCCACAACATTGTGCTGTACGTCTCTTGAAATGTACTGTCCAAGGCCTCGATATATATCATAACCATTATTTGAATCGAATGGTCACTGTCATTCTCGTGTGTTTGACTAGGGGCAGTTTTTGTGTACGTCTGGTCAGACTGCGACTCGCCTTCTGGTGAGGCTTAATCAGTTTCAAAGTAGACCGTGACTGTGTAGCTAATTATGCACTTCCGCTAGTTAATTGTTGAATCCAATTGACTTGAATGAATAGGTCTACTACCTGATCAGTTATGGCTTCATGAAACTTTATTTTTTTCTCCTGTCCGATAATGAGTCAGTGGTGCTCACTATGGTTTGAATTAGTTAGTATCATATATGCTCTACACAGTTGTCTCTGGGCGGTGAAAAAAGGCTGCAACGTTCTAGTGGAGTCATAGCAGGGCCTTGATCTGACTATTTGGTGTTCATGTGTGACAGTCGCTACTGCTGGAGGTGATCAGCATCTACGGACACCTGGTGCGGGGCGCTATATTGGGACTCGCTGTGCCCCTGGAGGCTAGAGACGGCGACCTCGCCCAGTACTACAGGAGTTGGCCGGAAACGCCTGTTTCCGTTATCACTCCCTGGATGCCACAGGTACCTGTTGTTTTCCGATTTACTGTGGCTTCTCGCTTTGAGAGAAATTATGATTAAAAGAGGGGTAAATTTTTAACCTTTTTCTATCGACTTCGTATTATTCATTGCGACAAGACTCATAATTTAGTCGATATTTTTACAATTTTTAATTGCGTCCAAAGAGTATAATTTTCCCCCAAGGACTACTATAAACAGGACGTGCACCACCATATAGCTGACTACGCTAGCGGAGGCCATTGCATTCTTAGTAACATAACATTTTCTATCGGACAAATTGATCAAAAATTACTTCTTTCAAGCAATAGAAGGGATAATAAGGTTTTACAGTGAATTTTAAATGGTTTAAAGCACTGTAAATGCTTTGAAATACCAATTTTAATCGGACCTAACATGTATTATTATATGAGCTTAGTGACCACTTCATAGAAAGCCGAGTAGCTGCAGTTTTAGACTTTACAAATTGATTATAGTTAAACCTTTTCCAATGCAAACAACCAAACATACAAACATTCACGCATATAAACAAACAGACATAGAAGCAAAAACCTACCAAACTGCAGCGATTAGTCAGCCAACCGGGCCATCTTGACAGAGGTCTGAAGAAGTACATTCTTTTGCTAGTCTTTCTCTGAGGGGTTGACAGCAAATTTGAGGGGTTGACAGCAAATTGAGTGAGTGTAGTAGTCGTCAGAATACTGCCTTTCTCTGACTCGTACAGTTCCTTGACGTCTGCATATGATGCCGTGTTTCATTGTCAAGACTGATCTTCTGGCCCTTCTCCCTGATCCAGTTGTTGCGGATGCAGTTGTTCAGCAGATGTAGCTCCAGTTGTTTAGCAGATGTTCTGTGTCTAAAAGGAGAAACCAGACACGCTCGTTATCAAGAGGATGCTTGGCTGTGGCACTGCAATCACCTAGTGATAAGAATAGAAGTGGCCTTGCAGTCTCGGTTGTTCTCGGCCATGTCACTCACCACCCTACCAGAAAATGAAACAGTTGGGCGAATCTGTACATCATCTACCAAGAGAAGCACATTCTTCAGTTGCAGTGTCTGGACTTTGTCAAATGTTTCCCTCAGAACCTGGTCCTTGTCAATAGATGAAGTGATGTACTGCAGCTTGCGTTTGCATGGCAGCACCAAGAAGTCTCTGAGCTGTTCATAATTACACTTTGGGTATGATTGAAGAGCAAAACAATAATCATTCATGGAAAACTGCTTCTGTAATAAAAGTTCCAACTGATGTGTCAGAAATACCAACTTTTTCTCCTTCTCGGTGTGGACACAGGCTGATGTGTGAGCTTGAAGAAGAGTGACATCATTTTGGATCGTTTTGTCAAACGGGATGTCATAGTGCATTGCCAAGCACACAGTTTCGTCGAACTGAGTGTACGATCTCAAACCGTTGTTGGGATGAAGTGTCTTAAACAGTGGTACACTAATGCCGTTGTTGAACGCACTGAGCGTTAGTGGGGAACACAAAGTGGGCTTGTTTTTGACAATCACAGACAGGCTGCACTCACTGAAGTAGCTGTTTATGAACAAACACACAAGCCTTTATTTCGATCTTGAAATAATCAAGTTCTTATACTGCTTCTGCTGGTTACGTTCAGGTTTGAAAGCATCAAATGAAGTAATCTTATCCTGAAGAGAATACCTCAGTTGTTGGTCTTCAACTTTCGCCGAGCGAGGTGCAGGTTTTGGAGATGGCAGACATGAAGCAGGCACATTGAAGATACTGGGAGGGATTTCATTTGTTCACTCAACCCCACACTTGTTCGGCATTTTTAATACACATAATTAGCAATAAACTTTGTAAACAAACAGTATCCACTTACAAATGCAGCAATGTGCCTCGAAACAAACAACAATGTCCGATTCAAACCGAGCGGCAGACTACGACAATGTTCGCACTGTGACAGATGGGAGCAAACTGAGCTTAGTGAACTGGCCTCCGTTACCGTAGTCAGCTACATGGCGGTGCACGTCCTTTTTATAGTAGTTCTTGTTTTTCCCATAAAATACGCCACTTTTTTTGGGCGCCGTATCTGCATAACATGACTTGAAGTTTCAAAGTCTATTTTTCTTCTCTGGGTTGTTGATGCAATCTTTTTGGATGTTTTTGATATAAGTGTACAAAAAGAAAATGCTGGTTTCAGTGAGTGTTCCCTCTGTTCCAACTTATAAATACCACGAATACATTAGTTTGTCCGTTTATTTGTAATTCCCTCTATCGGCTTTCAGTTATCATAAGCGGATCCAAGTAATATAGTAAAGTTTAGGTTTACTATTGATTGTGCTTATCTTCAAGGAAATTTTTTATGTTTCATGAAGGAATATGGCTCATTCAAAAATATAAGAGTCGCGGAAAAGTTTCTATTGCTCCAAACTGCTATGAACCACGAGACACCTGGTCATAGGGTTACAGAAACAGAATTCTAGGGAAACTCTCAATCTAATACCGAACTAGGGATGCGCTGCTTCTAGACATCAGGAATGCTATTCTCTGATCACTCCAACGAACTGCTCGTCGCTCTTCGTACTGATGATGCCCACGGGCGATTAGACGGTACTGGCAGAATACCCAATGTTAGTACGGGCAGCAAAACTTGTCTTCGTCGTTTATTATTAAAAAGTGATTTGAGTGAAGGGCCTCATCCAAAAAATGAAGCTCGTGATTCATCTTCTATATTTTTCAATACTAATCTCCTGTAGTATATTAGTTATAGTGTCAAAAAAAATCAGTTTACGTTGTTTTCAAAGCCATTATCGCAACACACGTCTTTGTTCTTAATGACACTGCAAAATAAGTAGTTTAACTTTTTCTAGTGTTTAGTATGTACTAATTTTGAGTCAAGGCATGTGAAAGCTGGCAAAAAAGGAAAACTGCATTTCACAGGTGATCAGGCTGGTGCGCAGCTGCCACTCCACGCTGCTAACGCTTGACTTACCCAACGACGCTCTGGACATCGTCTCTGGCCTTCTGCTTGAACTCAGGTATCGTGACATCTTCTCTGCGATCTCTTTGTCTGCAGAACAGTGCTATAACCGCAGACACTCGTTGTGACCTTACTGTGCTATGCTGCTCGAAATCAATACTTCTCTATAATATAACGTTGAGTGAATGAATGTTGCATGCATCGAGAGTTATAAGCTTCCCAAGAATGCTTTGTCGAAGAGTTGCCGGCTTGAAGAAATGAGTGGATGTTCATAGCGCTAGCTTAAGTTTAGGTCATTACTAAACCAAGAATGAGACCAAGGGTTTTCGTGTATAAAAATAGAGTATGAGGTATTGAAACGTCGCTGTTAGCTATTTTTATCTTCTATGAAACTCCGGAATGCAATGCGGGTGTAAGTCGTTTTACATAAAATTCAACGGAAAGTTGTTCCCTTTTGGTGTCACTTGAATGACATAAAAACTACAGTTAACGCAAGTGTAGTAATAATTATAGAATAATTCGCCATACAATCACGACCTCCGTACTTATCACCAAGCGTCAAATGCATGCATATGATAAATGATGTATTCGTCTCGTACCCCGAAAGGTTGCTTCGATGGGGTTGTCTGTTAGCATGTCCTGGGTATACGACAATTATCAGAGGTACATAGGAAGCTTAGTTTTACTGATGGTGTCTACTCGGCGCCTGACCCTGAGAACGTAGTGACGCTTATAGATGTCATTGGTGAGGGTTAATGTGCCAGTAGTAGGAAGCTATTGCGAGTTCAATTTTTTATTAAAGTGAGACTTATTTCCATTTAAATTTTGTCTTTAAGCGGATTCTAAAGTATCGTGGTGCGATACTGCTTAACCGTAATTCAACCAGATTAATTTTGAAAAGAAATTCAGATTTTAAAATATTTTAAGGATTTTGTTATATGTATTCCTAGATATTATTATCGAAAGTATGAACAAATTATCTTCAATATTTTTGGAGTTAAAACATGTGACCATATGGTCACACTATGAGGAAATGAATAGAAATTTTGCACAGGGCTTCTTTGACATTTGCGTAGTATCCAGTAACATAAATTTTTTGTAACACGATTATCTTTGATTGTTCCCACGTCATTGTACCATAGAGATTTCAGTTCAAGCAATAATGACAATGTAATGAAGAAATTGTCACAATAAACATCATAAAGGAGGTTAATTTTTTCTTCACTGTACTATCTGAGGAGCTGAAATACATTTGCAGCACAACCTCCAAACTTATTAGTTTTATCTGTAGCCTCATAATTGCTAGCATCATCTTGATATAGTTCAAAAGTTATCAGATATCCTGATGGGGAATTTTGACATCATATTTCGTATCTAAGCGAATTGATTTCTTTCAGATTTATTGCTTTCAACTGTGCATCCCAAAATATTCCACCATAGATAGCTTCGCATAGGAAATATTTCAAGATGGCATGTAATTTTTCATGCAACGTTGCTGCATAAATGTGATAAGAGGTCGAATTTTTGAATATTTATTTTTGTAATCAAGATTCAAATTATCTTGGAAATGAAACACTTTCATAGTATGGTCAAATCTGTTGCGACGCATAGAATTACAAATTGCTTGATTTGTCAAGTCCTTCATTACACCAAAAGTCAACTTTACTGAAAGAAACGTGTATCCAGATATCAAAATGGAAAAAATACCTTCAACTCCTTTAGTGATTCAAATTCTTGGAAGATTCATTTGCAGAGCATATAAATTAGTTTGTTCGACAATGTAGTCAAATACTTCCTCACCGAAAAACAGCTCAAAAAGTTCCTTAGGGAAAAATATTTATACGTAGTCGTGTTCGTTTCAGGAAATAATCTTTTGTTTTTGAGTCTATGGCACATCTTCATTATCAGAAATATCATTCCTTTGCAGTGCAGCTGAAGCAAGTAGCTGTCTACCTCTTAAGGCTGATGGTACATGAATATTTTCATCTTCACTGTCAGCAAACTCCTCATCAGTTAGTTTATGAGTACCTGGAAGTTCAATGCATATGTATTCATTAGACTCCGCTAAAATGTTTAAAATTTCAATCATTGACAGGTTTCAGAAAGGTTGAAAATATATTCATTTACTACTAGTGTAACCAAATAGTAACACTTGAAAAACATTATATAAACGTATAAATAATTAATTTACGAAAGATATCTATCATGATAAATACAGCCAAGAAATGTATATTTGATGTGCATAATCGAAAACAAAATTAAAATACAAGAAAATCACACTATGAGTTTACCTTTTACTCGTCGCCTTTTTTATTCTTCACAATGCTAAGCACCATTGTTAACACTACAGGAGTGGGTGATCATTACTCTGTTATCACGTTAATTTATTTAATTATAAAACTTTTAAAAATTACCGATGCTGTGATCATATGGTCACACTTTGAATTACGGTTAACGAGTGTTTTTCATACGTTTTCATTGTTGCTTAAGCTAGTGTGAATGAACTGATGTGATAGGAACCTATTCATTAATTTAATGCATAAACCTTTGCTTTTTCGACAGTAGCAAGTCTTGAGGTTCTTACTTTTGAATAGTTGTCCAAAATTTTTAGTGTTGCATAGCGTCTGAAAGCAAATGGGGATGAAGGTACGTAGATGGTATTGTGTGCTTGTTGAGTGTATAAAAGCCTGTAGCTGGGTACTTAAGAGCTTCCTTTGAAAAAGCTCCCTCTCAATTTAAGGAGAAATGTATTGATATCTTGTACCTAGACCATGAAATTTCCACTATGAGAATAAATTTTTAACCTGTAGGTTTTGAAGACAGTTATAATTGCAGTATTTGATGACTTGATTCATAATTCACGTTTCACCATGATGCATAAAACTCCAGCATATACTCACTAAAGGATGGTGTATAACGTATTTAAATGTAAGCCCTGCTAAAATATCATTATTCTTCATATGTGTGGTCTCAGAGTGCAGTGCCTGCAGTGGCTGCTGCAACAGACAGTGGAGCACGTAAGGAAGCTTCATTGGCGCGAGACGTGGACACTGGAGGAGCCTGATGACCCTGCAGCCCCCGGCTACACAAACCTGGTACGAAGTTTCCTCCCCCTGCCACCCTGCGCAGTATTTCGTATATCATGACCACTAGGATGTCCCAAAAGGCAAAAGTTGGGAAATGGTGCACGCTCGTGTATTATTTTGGTATTATCACAGCAAAACAATTGCTTTAATATTTCATGCGAATTGAGTAATATTCAGGGCTCTCGACAAGGTGAACATTTAGGTGATGTGGCTTGAAATTCAGGGTTTTTCTAAATTCATTTTTCTTTCTCCATGAGGTTCTAAACATGGCAACAAAAGCCACTAGTAATCTTTGGCTTATCGACAAGGTTCTAATCGAGTAAATCACCGGAGCCCGGCTACCATCAAAGGAGCAGGTCCTTCTTCATTAGTCCCTCCACCATCGGAAGATGGGGGAAGATGGTGAGCGGGAGCAGGAAGGTGGTGATGGAAAAAGTTCTCCCCTTTTGTTCGGGCACTGAGATTTTAACAACTACATTAACGCACGAAAGCACGAAGCTGTCAAAGCTAGTGAAGGCGTTCAACGACCTCAATTATAATTAGAACAGACAGTTCAAAACATCGTACGAATATGGCAATTTTCAAAGGAGACCTCCAAGAAATCTTAGCCCTCATAAACTCATCCTCTCTTCTATGGGCAAACGTGATTGACGAGTACAAGGAGTTTCTACCGATTCAGAGAGAAGAACAAGGGGAATCATTTACGGCTGAAATTGACCTCGTGGCAGCGAAGAATGTGAAGCAGGTCGAGGGCGAAACTCGACTCGAGCGGCTCCGGAAACGAAAAGACAGCGACATTACCAGACTGACTGAAAGAGCGAAAATCTCCAAACAAAGCCGCAGCAGCAGTTGTCCTGTTTCGACGATGTCATTACTGGCTTGTGGATTCCGAACCTCGAGGAAAAGACTCAAACAGTAGCTACCGATTTTTGTAAAGGATCTTAACCTATTTTTAACTTGGGATCGAGAGACGTTGTCGGTACGGTAAGCAATGTCAACAATTACAGCTAACGCTGAAGTTCTTGGAATCGACATTGTGAGTTAGCTTTCTCGAAGAGCACAGCTCATCCAGTACGAATTACAGGGGGAGAACAAGCCGCCGAGAAGATCGTGAAACTACGGAACCAGAAGATACTTGAGAGATTGATCCTGCAATGGGACAAGAAACTCGTCCCGTTTCTCTCCGGCGATACGGAGGACCGCATTGCTCTCCTCCTAACGGGGGAATGGGACGCCGAGTTCCTTCTTTGGGATTTAGGCGAGCTCTGATTCAACTGGTAGAAACGTGGTTACTGTAGTCGTAAAGGAGGTAGACGAAGCAAGCGTCAGGGACCATGGCCTTCTGTTTCGACATCCTGGCTTCGAACCAGTGTTGCCAGATCTAGGGGAATGTACGGGAGTCTGGGGGAATGGGGGATTCTCTGAAAAAATTGTAATATTCTGGGGGAATTTCGATACTCAATCACCATTGTGCAAAAATCACTGTAATTCTGCTGAAATATTTTATTAAATATTGAAGTTCCATGGAGGCTATGACACATACTAATAAAAATAGAAAATACACAGACTGTACTTTACTATACACTGGCGAGAAATAATTACAGCGTGATTTTGAACGCGTTAAAAACGGGTTTCGTCGTCGTTCGATTTGCGATCATGCGCGCACGGTCCGTAACGAGCAACTAACCAACTTCAGTCGAGCGATAATTGAGCACGTGGCCGGTCATTGATTTGTGTTTTCATACGACGCTGTCTTATATAGTTATTTGTGATAACGAGCTTTTATTTACACCCATAATGAGTGAGGGTGCGGAATCTCTTGCTAAAAAAGCCAAGTGGTACAAGCAATCATTTAAAGAAGAGTGGCTCAATGTTCCTGCATTGAAAACATGGCTGAGGCGTGATACGAATGATCCTAACTCTGCTTATTGTAATTGTTGCAAATTATAATAAATCAATGTTATTTAAGCATAGTGATACTTTGAAACACAAGAAAAATTACGAATTCGCAAAAAAAAAGTTGTGACATTACGCAGTTTTAGATGAAACAACAATCAAAAGAAAGCGAAAAGATTGCAAAAAGTGAACTTTATATTGCTGCATATTTTGCTGAGCATGACATACCATTCTTAAATGTGGATCATTTCCTGTCTATGAGTAAAAGAGCATTTCCTGACAGCAAGATAGTTCAAAAATTGTCTATGAAAAGGACAAAGTTGTCGTATATAGTACAGGACGGAATAGCTTCACATGAAAGGCAATCCTAAGATGATACATGTAAAGCGCAATATTTCTCTATGATAATAGATGAGAGTACCGACATATCCGTAACAAAGGTGCTAGCTCTCGTTGTTCGGTATTTTGACAAAAACACGTTAAACGTCGTTGACAGACTCTTAGATACTGTGGTCGTTGAAGACGGGAGCGCTCGAGGTCTTTATGCTTCACTTAAAGCTCTATTTAACAACAGAGGAATACCTATGCAAAACCTAATTGGCTTAAGAGCGGATAACTGTTCATCAATGATGGGAGTAAAGAATGGCTTCCAAAAATTGTTGAAAGATGACATACCTTCGGTATTTGTTATAGGATGCGTGTGTCATTCCTTTGCTCTGTGTGCCAGTCATGCTGTAACCGTATTGCCATCCTATTTTGAAGCATTTCTGAAGGATTTGACCTCTTACTTCAGTCGCAGTAGCAAACGGAAGAACGATTTTCAACTGATTCAAGAAGCAGTGTCTGTGCCTAATCACCAAATTCCCAAATTAGCGCAAACAAGATCCAAATCCCCCATCTTCGCAAAATCAAGAAAATGTGATAAGTGCTATTATTGACAATTACGACGCGCTACTATTGTATTTTCAGAGTGAAACAACCGTTGATAAAGTTGATGGAGCTCGACGAATTAACAAGGTATTGAACAATTCAGGAACAAAACCTTTACTTTTCTTTCTGCAGTACATCTTGCGAAAAGTGAATTCGCTCAACGTCGAGTTGCAGTCGGAAAACTTTCGGTTACACCGCTTACATATGATGGTAGCCACGGAATATAGAAACATCCTAAGTTGTTTTGTCACCGAGAAAATAATGCAGTGTGTCAAACTTTCAGATATCGACCCAATCAATGCATGCAACCACAAAAAATGGATGACATTTACTTAGGAGGACTAGCAATGATGCATTTAATAAATAAACCATTACCCACCGAAGTTTTGCAGAGATTCAAAAATGATTGTTTGAAATTTCTTGTCGAACTATGCGTTCAAATAAGGAAAAAATTTTCAATGAGTGAAGATAGTTTAATTGCCAAGTTAAACGTTCTGGATCCAGCTGTTGCTTCAAACACAAGTGTATCGCCAGCCTTCCAAACCCATCTTATTAGCAAGTTTCCTAATTTAGTACAGTCTGAAGAAGTGAATGAACTTGACGATCAGTGAAGAAGCTATCGGCTCACAGCTAAAGAGCTCCCACTTCAAGTGTCAAATGATAACATACCACGATACTGGTATGATTTAAGTTCAATTAAATATGGTCTTGGAAACTCCGAATTTGCGCTACTTTCACAGTTTATGCTAAATTTAACATGTTTACCGCATTCTTCAGCCTGCGTTGAACGCGTATTCTCCCAAGTCAACAACATTAAAACCAAGAAGACGAATTCACTTAAGGCTAAAACGACAGCTGATAGAATTTTGGCAAAACAATCAATCAGGAAGAATAAGTATGACTATACCAAATAGGATCCAAGCAAGGCGTTGATTCGTGAAATCGAAAATGGAACAACGTATTCTAAGTATGCAAAACGATTGGAAGACGCCGCCAAGGAGGCGGTGACTTTAGAGGCCGGAGAAGAGGAGTAAGTGGAGATTTAATAACCATTGGTAAGTAAATATATTTAAATAAATTTTCTTGTTTTATATTCTGGGGGATTTTAGTTGTTTCTTGGGGAATTTTTCGGTCGTGTCTGGGGGAAAGAAAAATATCTCGCTGGCAGCACTGCTTCGAACACTGGCAATGTGCAGGTGCTTGCGTCTGGATTGAGTGAGAACTCGGAAAAAGCTTGCTTTGGTTGGACGGCCGGTATCAATTCCAAGAGATGTTTCCTCAAGGGATTCTTCGAAGGCAGCCTTTTCGGCTCATGCTCTGGTCCTAACATTGAAATCTTCAAAGTCAATGGTGGCTTGCTGGCAAAAGACCTGGCAATTTGGGAGGAGGACTACCGATTCAAGAACGATCAGAAATGGGCACCACTTGACCTTGGAGTGGTCAGCGATGTTGAGTAAAGCATCGCCCTAGTCCAGCGCTACCTGAGGTCTACGAAGACGGCTGCACGGGAGAAGTATATCCTCCAGTTAGTCCACCAGCATCGAAAACTTATGGGATGGGAATAGGATGACTTTCAAATGATAACTTTTCGAATCTAAACAATAAAAATTATCTGATTTTATTTTCTTATGAGTTTCTTTCTAAAAATGTGAGATGATTTGAGTTTTTCCTTTGTTTTTGAATATTATCAGAAAATTGTTCAGTTCGTTGCGACCCTTAAATACATATTGTTCTGTTCACATGTGTGAACAGAAGCAAAACACAAACAAGTGAAAAAAACGTTTTATTTCTTGCTCTATGATCGTGGAACTTTTAATGACCCCCTTTTATTCCTCTACTTTCTTTTTCTGTTTCGGTTGGACGTAATGCAGTGCGTAATTAAGTAGTTTACTACTACTTTTAATTGTTTGGTTTAGACTGTTTCTGGTTTAATAATTGTTGAAAGATTGGAACACGTATTTAGGTTGGTTATCACAAATTTAAAATATATTATGTACATTCATTTTTTAATAACGAAAATGTACTCCAACAAATTTGCTAGAGAAACTGACAAACCACCTGCACAGTAGACAAACCGATAAGAATGACGACACAGGCTAAACTTGAGATGAGCATACGAGGATATAGTTACGGAGAAATTAAACTATTCGGCAAAACCATTAAGTGGCTGTTTCATTAAACCTAGGCTTCAAAATGACAAGTGGTCCAATGACTTCCAGTCGTAGAAGGAAACATCCCATAACAGAGCAGCACTTCATCTTAGTTCAGATTTGTGTGGTTAGCGTTTTATTATCTCATTATAAGTAGAGAATTGAAGGAAGTTCAGGTGTATGAGAATGATGCTAATGCAAGGGAGAAGTATAACCTGGCATGTCGCAGTGTATCTCGAGGGATACGAATTAGTGCTTTTTGTTCATTCTTAATCATGCGTTGGCACGACGTAACGATTTTTTTATCAGAAAAGCGGAATATTACGGTTGAAGCATTTGCACTGGAATTTTTTAACAGATTGTCCTCTTCCCAAGAATACACATTTACTCCTAAAAACAAATATTCATTGTGTAATACTTGAAATGAAAGATAGATGTTAAGGTCAAGGTTGTTGAGATGAGTTTCGAAGGTCTTCCTTTGATACTGCGTTTCAAGATTTACCTTATCTCAGAGAATTTTAGTTTGTGAACTTCATTTTTTATTTTTGTTTGGTTTTTGGAAGTGTGTTTTTTATTGTTAAAATTCAGTGGAAGTGACCATTGTAGCATATATTTACAGTGTACATATTAAAAGCCTATAATTGAGACCTGGATATTTTTTGGCTTGTGAGTGCACCCATACCATATGAAATTCACGTGTTTCACACTTGCGTCTACGTCTTTATACGGACCAACATTAGTCACACGTACCTTCTTCAGATATAATCACGTATGCCGCAATACACCCTCATGTCTTGACACACTTCGACAGATACCCTTGTCGCTGGACACACTGACATATACCATACATGCACTCAGAGGTGTACAATACGACGTGTCGTACTGCAGCCAAGCGTGTTCGAGAGTGTGGTGCTAGAGGCGGGCCAGCTGGTAAAGGAGGTAGTGGTGGAGTGTGGACCACACGAGGCCCCTATCCTTCAGGTGGACCACGTCAAGAGGAACCTCAGCACACTCATCCATAACATTGTCGTCGCTTTTACTCAGGTCAGATTTGACGCTTTGGTGTTCTTGTGTTTACAACAGGTATATGGCTTAGGTTATTTGTGGAAGAGTAATTGCATAAACTATTCGATACCTAAATATCTTCAGCTAAAATTAGTTAAGCTAAGGGTAGAATTCATTCCTCATCTTTTTGTGCTTGTAACGTCTACACTGGAACGCTTACAGTTTTATACGTTACGTAGAATCTCTAGTACGAAGTTTACTAAATTAATTTATGCTATTGAGAGATTGATGAAGAAGGGCTAAACTTATTCGCCTGATCACGAACAGGGTCGTGTATCACAAATTTAAAAGCCGTTCTGGTCTGTCTGCATTTGTGCCCATCGAGCATTGTCGGCGACATGATCTTACTCATGTGAGCATTTCTATTCCTGAAAGCAAAATGGATAAGCAAAGGCTCGCAAAATCTTTGATTTTCCACTCTCTGTACTCAAGATAACCGTTCATTCACTTACGAGGGGTATAATATAAGTATAATATTATGCCCACCCTCGATATCTTCCAGATTATGTTCTCAAGACTGGTAAAGTATTCCCCCTCGATAAAATCCGGTATGTAAATGAATCTTTGACACAAAAGATATGTTCATCGAAGCACGTGCTAGAGTTACCTTTCAGTAGAAGTTTCTTGGGCAATAACCTTTGTTGTGTGCTGGTGGATCACAGTGATGCAGGGAGTTGAACTGTTCATGATGCCTTTAGGGATTAGTTTGTTGCACCAGTGTGCTTGCAAGTGAACAATTAGTTGAATAAGTAATAGGGAGGAATCAAGAAAACGTTTATTCCAGGCTTTTAGACTCGCCACCAACAAAATATTTGCAACAATAATAAAAGTACATCTTACTAAAAGATATAAACATTTATTATAAAGGAAAACTATAAATAAAAAGACATGTTAACATCTCTTCATTGTTTTTAAATGCTGAGCACTTAGCATTTTAAAAAGCCATCGGCTTTTTTGTAAATAGGTTTTAGTACATCATCATTCGCGCCCGGGCACAGCTCGTCTCGGACCTAAAATTTCATATGCATCTTTGTAAACGATTGATCAATTTCATACATCATTTGTGAACGATGAATCAATTTCATATGAATCTTTGTGAACCAATCAAGAGCATTATTCACGTTAATGTTCCTTGAATCAGAAATTTTGAAAGACTCGGACTATTTCTAATCAGATAATTAAGATGAACATGTGTAACAATTCTCTTGTGAATTAGTAAGTGGGTTGAGCCACGTACTTCGATGCGCTATGTGCGTAACTAAAATTTTAAACGAGGTGAGATCCCGTCTCCATCATTAAACTATCTTTAGGGAGAACTAATATCCCGGAGAGCTTATTGCCTAAAACTGAACATAATAAAAGTTGGGGCAGAATTTGTCTGAAACTTCGGGAAACTTCGGGAAACTGAAACTTCGGGACTTCGGTATTGAACCAAGAATGGGCCAAACGGCTCGTTCCTATTGCCTTATTCTATTCTAAATATTCAGAAGATCTTCACTTTCTTAGGTTGATAGACGAAAGAGAAGCATGATAACAATCAATAAATAATTCGTTAAGTGTTCTATGTTGTTAAAATGCTTGTTGTTGTGCAGAAAACTATTTATAGACAATGACACAATTGAAATCGGAAATCTGTTATGATTAAAATGTAGCTGGAGAAACTTCAGTTCACTGTGAACAAAAGTGTATTCAGCACTAACCCCGTGTAGACGTTGAATAATATTAATTTTCGGTTTAATCATTTACATTCTAGTGTTCCTATGTATTAACTTGAGCGCTCTCACAATTTGACGTTGAGTGCTAACTCGATGAGTAATGAGCACTGATGTTTACTTATCGAGTTTCGACTCATTTTTACGAACTGTAACGAACCTTTTTGCGAGTTATACTTTTAGCTTATTTTTGTACGTATTGTCAAAAATCAGGTTCGAATGTAGAGTAATACTGGCGAAGGAACTATTTTCACGCTGGTGAGAGATGACCGTGTGTGTACGCACTGATCACCGCTTGTGTTGTACTCGTGCTAACGTATTAAATGACCAATTTTTGAGGGATCTCAAGCCGTTCGGAAGACGCTGATGGTTTTACTCGAAATATTTATGTTGGATAATCGATTCTCAGGAACTTGATGTTGGAATTTTTCCTGTACTTTCCGAGTCTGCAACCGTCAAAGCGTGGTTTCTCAGCTTCAGTGTTCAGAAAAATATAAGCTAAAGCCTGCTTATTGTACACTCGATAATTCTGTCAGAATAGCAAGTGCATTAAATCCCAAAAGTTATCGTACGTGTCAGTTATGTGATGGGATGGCCAACCCAGCCATTTCTGTCAACAAAAAGAAATGAATGAGAAGTGGATCGAAAGAAGGAAACATTTTTGCACGTCTCTTTAACTCAGCATCTACTGTAACTGTGACTTAAACCTCGATTGTTACTAGAACTTGGCATCGATCCTCATCTCCACCGGTAGTTCAAACCCAATTTTACACATTTTAGACGCTTTTTCGAATCTCCCCTAAAATCCTATCCTACTTTCAAATTTCTCTTCGAACATGACTTTAGATCTAAATATAAATTTCGCTGTTGACATTTTAAATTCTATCTTCGACCCTCAGCTTCAACTTCAACTTCTAAATTTGGCTTTCAAGTTGAATTTCTAACCTCAAATTTAAATTCTAATCTTGCCTGCAGTTAGAAAGTTAGTTCTACTGATGGTATGCCTGCAGCTGGAATGTTGGCTCTATGTATCAATTTAATATCACCGTCTGAGTTTTAACAGCTCGTATGTACACTGACTTACGTGCAGGCATTGGAGCATCTGTGTCTCAGTGATCCGGACGATGAGCCGAGTCCTGGAGCGCCACCTCATCCCCCACCTGGCTTGGAGCAGCAACAAGGGGTGGCGACGCCTGGCATTGAGAAGCAACTCCTAATCACCCTTAGTAACTGCGCCTACATGAGACAAACCGTCCTCAAAAGGATGGCTGAGGCTCTCGTCAAGACAGGCTACCCTGAGGACGAGGTCAGCTGCTAGCTTTTTTTCCCGTTTCATTAACATCCGCTGCTACCCGTACGACGAGGTCAGCTGGCGGCTTCCTCCTCTTTCTATTCTGTGTGGAAACAATACGCCGTCTGCTCTCTCATGTTTATCACTCCAAGGACTATAGTGTTATATACAGGTGGTGGACAAAATAATGGAAACACCTAATATTTTACCATCATAATCTTAGAACATAATTTAAACAATCAAAACT